>VYZM01009034.1:15649-46690 GCA_013398915.1 Dromas ardeola
CCCAAACTGTGTTTTTTGGTTTTTTTTTTTTTTTTTTTTTTTTTTTTTTTTTTTTACTGGAAGGGCTTTAATTCTTAAAGGGCTGTAATTCTGAGAGAGGCTGATTCTTAGGGGGCTCTAGGGCACAGTCCTTGCTGAAAGAGGCTGCTCAGGAGTTATTCTGAGGTTCAGTTGATAGGAGAGAAGAAAATTAAGATTGCTGTTGTTCTTTGGTGCGTTCAGACACCCTTAGATTAGAGGTCAACTGCAGGAAAATGTATGATTGTATGCTAGCTACCATTATTCATGTAGCCAGGCAGCAGACCAGGGTAAAAGATGATGCTCTTAACAGGAAAATCCAAAGATGAGATACTTTTTAACAAATGTGCAATCATTTATCCTTTCTTGTGGAAGGGCCAGGTCTTTCAAACCACATGTGCTATGCATGGGTGCCCCAGTACAGAAAATTAAGATGAATTCTCTCAAAGTCTCCCACATAAGGAAACACTACTTAACTGGAATAGTTTTTATTTCACAGATGTAAGAATGTACTGGTGTCCAGTTTCCTGGCCAAACAATAGTTTAACACAGATGTTAATGTCCTGCTGCATTGGGACATTAAAGAAATCCCTTTAAGACAGATCAGCATAACTTCTGATTTCAATTGCACGACCAAAATCCTGAGGTTAAAGAAGTAATTTGGCTACAGTATGTAATTTTTAGTCCGTTTTCTTATTCTCTGCCCCCTTATCACTCCCTTATTTCACTTATTTTTAGTTTTTTTCCTGTGTCTCGGTCCCGTTTGAGGCTTTCTTGATTGTGTTGCAGTCCATTGTAAGTGCATCACTTCAGAGTGGAAGCTTGCAGGCTCCTTTTTTCATATGAGCATAGGCTTTGTTAATCACATGCTGGTTTAGGAAAACACTGCATGATATCTCTGAACCCTACACTCCTTCTTGACAGCCAGGCTAGCAAATGTCATTGACTGTGTGATGTACAAGAAGGAATTCAATTGTAAGTAAATTGTCAAAGTGGCTAACCTTGCCCGCACCCAATTGTCAGGACCATGATTCAGTTTTTCTGTCAACATCAGCTAAGGCTAACCCGGTCAGCCTTATGTTTCTGCAGTGAAGCAGCCTGAGGAGTTGTGCTTTTCAGCTTATCACATTTTATTAACCTCAACTTGCTGTTGTTATAATCAATTGTACCCACTTCAAATTCTTATATTGCCCCCAAATTGGCGGATCGTCTAGGTCCACAAGCAGCTATTTTTTGCAGCACTGAAAGCTGTCCTAGGGACGCTGGGCTTAAATGGTTTGGTATGGTAGTTATTTTTGTTCAGTTGGATCAACTCACCATTTTGGCTGAAGACTTGTCCCTCTATTAATATCACTTGGCAAAGCTCATCTGGAAGAATGCAAGTTAAAACATAAAAGACTTAGAGGGTTTGCTGCAATATTTGCAATGTTAAGGTAGAACGGGAGTAAGGGAAAAACATTGCTATTGTCTTCTGTCTCCTTGCTTTTATTTCAAAACAGATTTTAATTGCTCCCATTAATATAAATAAGAAATGAGGACATTCTGATACCCTGATGTTTCCTCTGTTCTTTCAGGAAAAGAACATAGTTAAATTGCCTAAAGCAGTGATTAAGACATCAGAGTATTTTAAAATGCTCATCTGATTCCACCACACGGGTTTGAACACATTTTGTGATCCTGGTTTTTTTTAACGCACTGTAGATGACAAATGATTTTTTAAAATGGTTTGATAGCCTGTATCCCAGGAAGTGCCATACATAGATGGAGATATGATACAATTCCAATTAAAAATACGTCGGAAGGCTGTTTGTCTGGGTTTGAAGTAGTGGTTTCCTAGTCAAAGTCCTACCTCCAGAAGTAACTTTCCTCGCCTGGAAAAAATATGTTGTACCTTCTTTATTTGAACTTGTGAAGTGTGTTGACATTGTGCTGTTGTTGGGCTTGAGGGAAGGAGGGGGAAGCTTTTGGTGCGACTATCAGAATTGAACAACTGTATGTGGGTATATTGAGATAATCGTGTAAAAGGAAAACTGGCTGAATGAGTTTCAAAATGTGTTATTTCTTCATTATCTGGCACTTTATAATTAACTGTTCTTTTTTTATTATTTCAGGAAGCTGCCACTTTTGCTAGAGAGCAAGGCTTTGAGGTGAGTTAACCCACAATTGCACACTAAACAGATCCTAAAGGTTTTTTTTCTTGCTGATAATGAAGTTCTTTTGGACAATGATTGATGTGCTATTATACTCTCCAAGCCTCGCAGCGGTTGCCATGGAAACTTGGCAGTCGTCATGGTTTCTTTGTTCTGCCAGCTCAGTGTTATGACGCACTCTGCTAGGTCTGCACCCAACATCGCCTACAGATGTTATTTATTGAATTTTGAAAAGCCTCTTGGGAAGCCGAGAGGTTGGGCACGGTTTCAAGCTGCCTCTGCAGATATGGGACCTGTCAGTTTGTTCAGTTAAAAAGCTACCTCATTAGCTGCATTACACTCCAGAAGGATTCGCTGCTAAAGCAGTGGTGAAGCAAGACTAAATAGTGAAATATAACACCGCTTAAATAACTTAAACCCTGCCATATGCGGATTATCATTATGCAAATGAATTTTAGAAAGGTTGTATATAAAATTGTTAGGTACTGATTAATGTAAACCATGCTTCTACAAACAGCTTCATTTAGAAGGGGTAGTGTGGAATTTGTGTTTCAAAACATATTCGAGTTGGTGTTTTCCATCTGTGCTCTAAAAATGTATGATCCTCTACTTTCTTGAAGTAAACACTGTTGATTTTACAGTGATTTTCAGAGCTTTTGATTTCATCTTCCCGAGGTATTTATTTGAATAGTATCTCCCATTGGCTAAATTCAGATAACTTAATCTGGAGAGCTGTCAGCCATTGGTCTCTAAAGCTGAATTCAAATAGGCAGGTTTTAAATACTATAATTACTGTGACAACGGTTGTGCTAATTTTGCAGATAGTAAGTGATCTTACTGAAATCTAAATTGCAGAACTGAACACACATAAATCCCTTTACATGTTTTTCCGCTGGAATAAGACCCACCTTAATTGATTTGTTTGCAGTGTCAAAGAATAGATAGGAGTTTGACTGCTCAACACCCATTTTGCATAAATAATAGAAGCCGCGCAATTCAAACCGCATCACTTTAAGAACACGCCACTTTTGTGTGTGGATGGTTGCCTATAAAAAAAGCGTGAAAGACTGACAGCTTTTGTTCTACAATTTAGATTTCTTTAGAACCGTGCACCAGCAGGTACATCAATGCCATCAGTGTTTTAGATATTAAAACTGTGGGCTGTCCCATTTCATTTTATGTTTCCCAAATTCATGTGGCTGCTTTGTAGAAAACTAGACTTTTTATCACTGTCAATTTTCATTTGTATAATCGGTATTGTTAGCATAAAAATGCACTTTGAGTTTATTCTATCAAATGAATGAATTTCACAGATGCCTCCAAATATAACATGAAGCATAACAAATTATTGGTACCCTCTGGTAGCTAGACAATAAAAAAGAAAGGAAGTAGTGTATTAAGTCTACCCATTCTATATTTTTATTGCCCCCTTGAGCTAAAGACTTTGAATGTGCCTGGTTTAAATTCAGTTCTGGTGACAAACTGCTTTTGCTGGTGTCTGCTAACTACCATCATATTAACCTTTCCATTAGTGCTTGCTTAGAGATTCTAGCACGGTTCCTTCTGAACATCCTAAATCTGCCACATTTGATTACAGCATATCAGTAAAGTGCACAATGATTATGATCTTATCTCTTATTACCCCCTTGCTTGGCAACAACTCACATGTCAAGTATACTGACAGAGATGTGTAAAACTTGGTAAGTGTCCACAGTCTTGTTTTCCCATTGTGCTGTGGAGGCAAAAAAAACCCCACACTACTAAGAAAGTATCTTAGGAAAAACTTTAAGAACTTCATAAGCCTTTCAATTAAAAACAAGAAAAAAATCCAGCAACTCTCAAAAGCTTGTAGAACTGATTCTGCAATTTATATTGAGAATAGGGAACTGGCAAAACACGGAAAAGTAAAGTAAAGGACTGGAGCGACCAGAGCAAAAATCAAGAGGGTATTTATCATAGAAGTGATGAAAAGTTGCTGGTAGCTGAATCTGAATTGCAGCCTGGAATTTTATTTTTTAACAAAAATATTGTTATTTATTATTGTCACATTGTTATATAACAAAAGAAATAACCTAGCATGAAGAACCAGTTGTGGCTAGCTTTTTTTTGCTGGTTTTTTTTTTAATCATCTCCTTTTCTACCTCCCAGTAATTTCAAGTTTATGTGGACCAAATGCATCTTTTAGATATTGATTAAGTATATCTGAAACAATTTTTGCAAAAAAGAAGTCCAAGCAAGTCAACTTCATGAAAAAATACAGCTTTTCTGAAGAAATAAAATCTTGTCATAGGTAGGAGAAAACACTTCCATGACACAAAACTGTTTTTTGCTTTGTAAGAGAAACCACCTTCAAAGGAATTTTTATTTTTATGCTTCACCTTACCAAGAGTTACGTTTCCATTGTACTTTCCTGAAATCCAAGGTATTTTTGTAAAATCAGTCATTATATTTGAAGACCGTTATTTCCTTCATTTTGTCTCCTGTCTAACACTTACCTGTAATAATCAAAAGTAGAACATTACTTCTGATGCAGTCTCTTCCTGGAGTGCATCAGTGTTTTCTTTTTTGTGAATTTCATGTTCTATGACATTTTAAAACTATTAAATAAATAGTAAATTCACTGTCTGTGAAGACAGTGCATCATCCTAATTGTATGTTGCACTCATCTCAATAATGCATTATAATAGTCACAATTTTTATCCCAGGGAAGCTCTTAGACTTGGTTCCCCTTGAAGTGGTAGAATGGTTGTCAGTATATTTTAACGGGATGTTTGTAATACGTTCCGAATAATAAAATTGCCAGGACAAAGGTTTATGAGCTTTTGTTTTTACAAAATGGAATCTTGCTGTTTATTCTATGTAGGAATTAGAAAAACATCATCCTCCTTTAACATAAAACTTAGGGTTCAGTTCTGTCTGTCAACCCAGAAGTAAAATGAAGTGAATGGAACAGTATGTATCTAAGGGGTTAGTAGCAGCTGCCACGCAAAATAATTTCTCTTGTTGGAGGCAGAGGTCTCCTCCTAAGTCTGTATTGGTTGGGGAACCAAAGTGGAAAGTTCTGGTACCCTGGACCAAATTTAGGTCTTCAAGTTAACAAGGTCCACTGCACAGGCCCACTGTTTTCAATGGATTTATGCCTGTATAGGTCAGGGATATGATAGTCCCAGCTATTGTGTGCCTGTTTATAGGCAAAGATCAGCAGACATAGTTTGACTAGCAGTTTTAACTCTATGCAATTTTTCACATACCTCTATCTGGTCCTGGGATATCTGATGTACTTTCTTTACATGCATATATGCCAATGAATGCCACATGCAAGGTTTTTCAGGCGCAGCATCAATAGGCAAACCATTGTGAGATTTGTATGTCAGCTTTGTTAAATCGGATTCTAGTGTATAATTGGATATGTGTGAGTATCCTGTGAATCTGGGACACGTTATAGAGGCTTTAGGACCACAAACCAGTACAGTCCTACCATCACCCATGGCTGTAGATACAGGATGTATAAGAAAGTCTTGATAAGCATGCACGTGTAAGTCATTGCAAAACAAATATTATTCATTACAGCTATTTGAAAATACTGTGTATATTCTGAACAGAAATAGGAGATGACAACATTTCATGATGTTTGCCTGACAATGAAATAAGGGGCACAGTACCTCTGCAGTCATAAGCTGTAAATATTCACATATTATAAAATGTCATACTTGTACCATCAAAATACAACACAATGCTAAGGCGGAGATGTAGCATGGAAAAGTTAAAGCCTCCTCAACACTGAGGTTGCAGCTCTTCCACTATATAAGCTCTATTTTATTCCTTTCCTTTGAAGAATTCTAGTATAGAAAGTGATTTTAACTAAAAATGGCCAAGTTAATTCTCATGAAAGATGCTATTCAGTTACTTTTGAATTCTGCACAGACACATTTCCAAACCATCCTGTTTTGAAATGTCAGCTTTTTAAAAAATTGCCGCCTTTCCCCTAAATACCTTCCTTCTATTGTTACACACTTATTATATATTTAATTCTTCCTGAAAACATATGTGCTTTTTGCTTTCTTTCACTATCCTACTTTATTTCATCCTTCACCATCATTCTTCACTAATCTTTTTCCTCAGGGTCCTCTTTCCCTCATATAAATTAATCTTTATTCTTCCTTAAACTGACGAAATCATCTCTTGATCGTGCCATTTTCTCCCGTTATAACTTCCTCATTTTCCTTTTAAAATTTAAAGTGCACGTAAATATATTGCACAAACATCTTCCAGCTCTTTGATTTCTGTGCCTGCTTTTCTTCACTGTAAATGTGCTTAATAAAGTCACAAGTAGCCACTTCCTACTTAACAAAAACTAAACACCTCTCCCCGCTTTCCTTTGATCTCCAGAATGCTTTATTGCATTTTCTAATTCATGGATCTCTTAATTATCAAGGCCTGAAATAGTTTGGAATTCAGGTGAACCTTCAGAAGCCTAAATATTACCAAGCTGGAGGGCTGTAATTCTCCATCCATCCCCTATTCAACAGCTTGTGCCACCAGCTGATACCAGCTATTCATAAGTCTCTTAAAAAGACATTTCAAAACAGAAGAGCAGCAATTTTAGTTTTTTTTCTCTGGCATCTTTAAGGGACTCCTCGCCTTTGGAGAATTAGGGGTAAGATGACCCCTGTTCAGTGTCCTCAGTCCACACAGAGGGGTTCAAGGTTCTTCCCTTTCTTCTCTGGTGGAAGATGTTGCCTTCTAAAAGCTATATTAACAGTCTAAGGAGGAGGAAGGAAGAAATAACACAAATGAGAAGGTAGTACATGGAAATGAAAAGAATGAGAGAATTTTAAAAAGAGGTAAAGAGACCAATTAGTAAGGGCAAATTATTTTCATGTTTGGCAAATGTGTATAAATCAATGGGCTCACTGACTTCCAGAGTTGGGGGAGAAATTAAAGGGAAGCTAAAAGTATTGCAAAAGAGCTAGGTTATTTTCACATAAATAGATACTGGCAAATGTATACCCAAGGCACATTCTCTGTCCATAAGAAAGGCAAAGTGCTTGAAGATCAAGAAGATTATCAAAAATCAGCAAGTAACCAGTACGCAGATTATAGGTTTTAACTGTTTAACTGTTTAAATAGTGTTTAACTGACCTGCTGGTGAAAAATAATCAATCTCTTGTTAAAATCAGCAGCTGCAGTCAAAATGGCATGTACTGTAACTGGGTTTCAGAATAACACTATATGCTGATTTTGAAAGCTAAAAATCAATTTATTAATAATATAAATTAATTGTAACAACTCTGGTAAATGACTTGAAACCACTCTGGACAGCTTTATAAATGAATTCTATTCATTATGTAATTGTGTTTAAAAAATGAGTTGGTATTCATAACAAACAATGACACAAAACAATGCAGAACATATTGTTATGTTTTCATATATTCAACCCTAGGCCCTCACTAAAGTAGCTATGTTTCACTACAGTTGCTTGTATACAAGAGCAAACTGGGAAAAAAAGTATGGCGTTATGAGTAAAGTGGGACATAGTAAGTGGCACAGGGAATAATTATAGTCTTTCTTCCTTTTCCTAATGTCAAAAAAATAAAAGAAAAAAAGAAAAAATATAAATGATGGCAAGAAATAGGTTTACATATACCAAAGTTAATTTGTAGAACTTACTGACTTCAGATAAATCTGAGAACAAAAGCTTCCCACTTATCATTATAAAAGGATTTGATGCATATACAAATAACAGGAACACCTATATTTAGGATAGATTGAAAACTAAGTAAATTAGAAATTGAAATCCTTGTGTTTCAGATCACAGGGCAACTATGAGAATAGGAAGTATAATATTCTAATGACAAGTTGTGCTGTTAGATTTTCCTGTATCAAATTAAACATTTCAAACTTGTTGCTGTCAAAGAGATGGGATGGATGAGAGATGCCGTTCAGTATGCCAGCATCTCTGTTCCTACATGTTCTATGGTGTACAGGCAAAATCCCTTTAAAGCCAAGATCCCTGAAATTTTTGCAGCTGAGCCTTACTTCAGAAGATCGGGGCTGTTCTTGTGCCCTACTGGCTATAGCTTTCACCTGTTGCTTGCCTGCACCTCAATTCTGCAAGCGGCCAGGGAGCACAGGGCATGTTCACTTGGGCTCACAGCCTCTGAGGGGCACACTCGGTTACTGCCCGAGATCAGCTGCTGTCGGGAAGTTAGAGAAACAGCATTTGTAATCTTGCTGAAATCAGAGGGATTATAGTACTATAAAACCTGGCTAAATTGGATGAAAATCAGGCTCAGAGTTTATCCAAAGTATTCTCTTACCAATTTTATTTTTAATTTTATGATAGGTAAGGTTAGAATCCAGTCAGCAGCAAAGAAACCCACTAATTGCTCATTAGGAAATGCTCTGTAATTCCTTTGTTAGCTTTGCAGTTTTGCAGCAATTGGAATAGCTGAACTATCATTATCAAGATTAAAAACAATGGTCTCATAGTACTACATAAACCCTTAGGAGAATGAAATATTCCTCCTTTGAAAATCTTCCTCTGCTGACAATAAAGACTATTTTATACCTAGCCGTAAGAAAATAAATCTTTGATCTGCTAATAAAGTTCTAATCTCTCACCGCTCTAGTATGCTGGTAACAAGAATTTTCCTTCTCTCTATTAATAGACTGAAGACATTAAAGAGATAGCCCGGAAGACACAAGCCCTGCCAAAGGTGAACACTAAAAGGCAACGAATCGTAGTCTTTACCCAGGGGAAAGATGACACCATAATGGCTACAGGTATATTTTTCAAATCTCCATTGTTGCTCACAGTAAATATTCTAGTTAATCAATTGCAAGTTGTGGTTTTACAAATTATAACGGTTAGAGGGTAGTCGGAGCGTTTGCCTTTTGATGTTAGTCCATGTTTCTCATCTGTTATGCTTTTAATTGTTTTAAGATTCTGAATATGAGAAGTTAATATTTCACAGGAATGCCTGAGAATTTAGTTCTGAACATCTTAAGTTCTTTTTTTATAACATAGATCTAAAATATTGATCCAGTTGGTTTTACTCAGATTTTTATGACTTGAGATTTTATCTGTGTAGCCATCTTTGCTGCAAACAAGAACACACTATGCCTGCTGAGAACAGCTGTGCAACAGTGTAGTATATTTAAACATTTGTGAAGAGGAGGAAGTGAAATCCAGTACTAAGTGAATTTCCAGGCTTTTTTGCTTTGAGCAGAAAATCTCACTGTAGCTTTTCTCAGCCGTCTGCTCTTCTATTCTCAAAGGAGTACGTGGGAAAAAGGTGTTCTAGCAGGGATGCAAGTAGTTTGTGCTGTCTAAATTGATGATGTACGACGCACAGATTTAAGCATTATAAACATGACTGCCTACCTTTTGACAGTCTCTTTAATTCTGTCCACCTATGCTTCTAGACTAAATAAAGCTATTAAAAACATGAGCTGTGGCAAGCCATTTTAGTCGTTCATTCCTTCACAAGGTAAGTTATTAGTCAGGGCTGAATTCCTCCTTTGGAAATCAAGCGAAGTTGAGGAAGCTCTGCACCTGAGGGACTGGTGCTTACTCATATGATATTTGCCTCAAAATCAGAATTGGCTTCAGACTGTGGCTGCAGGGCTCGGCACTAAGTAGGTATGTCACTGCTATATAGATCATTCTTAGCAGCAGTTGGAATGATTTCTCCAATAGTTTGCTTCTTCCCCTATTTTGTTAGCTACAAACTGGTTTAAAGGAAATAGAAAGCAGTCATTGAGAGTTGGGTATGTGTATCTCACTGAATAATGATGGAAGTGTTGCGTCCAGAAAGTTACTGCATTACGTGAATGGCCCATATGGAGGCACTCCTCTTGAATGTTGTACAGTTGGCTGAAAGATAGCAGTATAAAAATGTTTTTATACATGAGGTAGTAATAACGGTAGAAAACCTAAATCTTATATGTAACCCTCCTGTGCTCTTATTTAATTTTCACTGTGTACTTATTTTATTCTTCAAACTGGAGTTGTTAACAAATCCATTAATCCTTTCTTTGATATTTTTACAACTGGGAGCTTATTTGAGGACTGACACTTGCTAATCTTAGCTGTTTGTTCGCTATGAAATGAACTTAAATTAGAGAATGCACTTTATATGCATGATAAATGCAAGATGGATAGAGAGTGTATGCAATGGTGTCAGCTACAAAAGCAAACATGATAAATGTTAAGGCAGTTTTGAGCCGTGGGATAAGCTATTCAGTGCACAAGCATAGCTGAATCTCTTTGCTATGTTGTTATTCATGGCAGCCAAATAAATGTCAATAATAAAAGAGAATTAAAGATTTTCATTTCCCAGAGGCAGTCCTCTAATACAGCTTGATCTTTCATTTCATTTGTAATTCGTTCTCATGTCAGGATGCAATCATTCGCCAGGCTCTGTGTGTCATGTTAAGTCATTTAATAATGATTAAGAACATAAAAATGTTTGGCCTGTGGGGCAATTCTCGAAAGAGATACCAATTTGTTATTGTTTTCCCCCTTTTCCCTTCCTTTGGTGTGGATCATCTTTTTCCCACCTCCCTACATTAAAATAATAATGAAAGAAGGAAAATGTGTCCCTTAATTTAACATACGATGATAGCACAGGATGTCATAGAGTACTGCTAACACACTTGTTTCAACACTAATTAGGTTGAGTTGCGCTTTGAAACCTGCAGTGGAAAGTGTAAAAAGTTTCTAAATGATCTTTGGAAGAATTACTGTGTTCAGGAGTAGTTACCAGTATAAAAATCATTTCCTTTTTCTAATGCACAGAAGAGGAGTGCATTTTTTGAAAAAGCAGGCTGTGTGTAGTTGTTTATCCTGCCCTTCTGAGGAAACAATAGTGTCTCAAAGAGTTTGTGCCTAGATTAAAATAGTATTTGCAAAGTCAGCTATGGATTTGGATATGCTTGTTGGTACCTTCTGCTTTACATTTTGTCTAGGTTAATACAAACAACATGTTTGTTAGTTGGAAGACATTTCTGTCAGTAGTGACTCAACCAGAGGGGATCACGATCAAGGCAAAGGACTCTACTCTTTCTTCCCTTTCTAATACTGCCTTTAACCACCCTTCATCAGCTGTTGGGCAGATCACATATTCCACTGGTCTTAATTTATGTCCGAAAGAGCGTGGGATGGAGCTGGAGCTTATGGGTGTGAGAGTAAAAGACTCAAAGGTGAATTTGGCCTTTGTTGGTTTTCTACCTTTTGTTCCTCCTCCCCTTCCCCATTTTCCCCATGGAAAGGTCTCTGCTCTCTGGCAGCAGCGCGGAGCGGCATTACTGTGAGCCTTGGGAGTAGAAGTGAATGCCTTGGATCGGGCTGCATTCTGGGAAGAGACAGAGCTGGATGGCCACCCCCTCGCTTCTTTCCCTTCCCCCTGCCCACGCATGGCAGGATGAGATGGGCAGCAGTGAGGCTGTAAGAGCATCCTTAACAGAGAGCGCTCCGTTTCCTCTCTCAAAGCCTCTGCATGCTGTCCAGGACAAGGCAGCTGAGAGGGGCTGGGTTATGAGAGGAGGAGTGCACCTCTTCCGTGAGTTGTGTGTAGTTGAATGGGGGACCAGGTAATGGAAATAATGAGGGGATACACTTTGATAGAGCTCTGGCTGGAAGGAAAGGAAAAAGAGGGATAAAAGGGGTTGTTGCAGGTTTCCAGCTCATTCGTGAAAGGGCACAGAATTATATATACTGTGCATTATGGAAATTAGATGTGGAATTTTATTTCTTTTTTTTTTGTGGGATGAAGAAGGCCATATACAGCTAATTGTTACATGTGAAGAGCACTGTAGCAAGAGTTGTTGATTCCTGTACATTCCTGAGAATGGAAGTATCAACAGGTATTTGAGGAGTAGAGCGTAGGGCAGAAAGGCGCAGTTTGTTACCAAAAGGAAAGAAAGATCGACCGAAATGTTGTGAGAATATAGCTCTTTCAGATGAGGGAGAGAGGTTAGACTGAGACAGCGAAAGCATCTGCTTCCTCCAAAATTCTGGCCCAGACATACTGCAGAGATGTTTAGTCCTCTTATGAATTGCTGCAGTTTACAGAACATTGTTTTAATGCCCGCCAAAACATTGGTGGCTCATCTCAAAGGGACCACGAGCCGTAGGCACGCAGGCATAGATTGCCAAGCAACTTAGAGGTCCGTGTAACTGGAGCAGATCATGAAAATGGTGAGAAGCAATAACTGCATCAGCAATCCCAATCTAAGCCATTCCCATTTGTCAGTCCACTTTCTATGGCTGTCTGAATTATTTGTTTTCAGAGGAAAAATTTCTGTCTCTTTATCATGGAGCGCATTGGGTCTTTCTACTGTCTGTTCATATCTCCTCTGTCACAATACTCCAGCCCCAAGGCCCCTTTTCTCTCCCCTTCCTTCCTGTTCTCTGTCAGTAGGAATAATTGCAAGGAAGAGGCAAGCTCAAATTCAAGTTGAGTGTGATCAGTGTGTTTTATAGGGAAGGAAAGGAGTGTTTAGGATTGGCACACAGGAGCTGTGGCAGATGAAATGTTGACTAAATTAACTGTCAGCTTCTAATAAGACTCCACAGAGCACATGCAAATGATCATTGTCTGAATTTTTCCTCTTCATGTCATGGAATCATAGAATGGTTTGGGTTGAAGGGACCTTTAAAGGTCATCTAGTCCGACCCCCCTGCCGTGAGCAGGGACATCTTCCACTAGATCAGGTTGCTCAGAGCCCCATCCAACCTGACCTTGAATGTTTCCAGGGATGGGGCATCTACCACCTCTCTGGGCGACCTGAGGTGCATTTTTTGATGAAGTCAGTTTTTATCTATTTACTGAAGAACTTGAAGGCATTGGATCTTCTCAGTGACCCTAAAAATTGGCATTGACAAAGACCTTGTAATTTTCTCTAGCATCGGTCCCCAACATGACTGAATTTTGATAAAATTCCCCTGAAAAAACGTAGCCTGTGAGAGACGCCTGTGACGAAACCTTTCAGTACAGAGGATTATGGCTTGGGAAAGGTACTGGTAACTGAAAATAGGGTCTATGGACTTGCTTACCAGAAAAGTTTATTTGAGGAAGGTTGATTCCTTGTGTGGATGCTCCTCATCCATGCAGGGAATTACTTGGCTATCCAGACTCCGATCCCACTACCACAGCCTTATTCCATCATATCCCTCTTCCCAGGCCTGAGATTCTGGATTTGACTGAGGGTTCTTGAATTTATGGGAGACATTCATTTCATGTTTCAATACTTTTTTCCATAACCACAAAAAATACATATGCTGGGAAAGGGAGGAGAGTTAATGAACACATGCAATCTCCTGATTTCAGCAGCTGGAGCTTTTAAGAAATGTACCAAAAATCGCAAGCTCTGGCAAGAACCTATATGTCATATCTATATGTGTGCTATAGCATTTGTCAGAATCAAATGCTGTGAAAGCTATCCCTTTTACAGAGTTGCTCATAACATTCTTAAACAAATTACTTTTAGTCAGATACATTTTATGACTGGTCTTGGCCCAAAGGGAAATCTTCGGAAAGTCTGAGCAAAATCAGTTCAGCAATGGAAAAACATACTTTTATATTGAAATATTTGCATAATTCAAAAACAGCTGAAGCTACAAACTTTAAACTTGGCTGGTTTTATAGCTTTAATAGAGGAAAGAAAAACAATCCAAATTTAAAGAAAATCACTTCAGCATTTTTCAAGTTATGAATGATGAAATCTGGCATGTTCAGGCGTGAACATAGAATTTTCCATTCTTTTTTTCCCCCCAGTGTTTGCAAGACCACCTCTGTTAAGGGCACATTTGTAATAACCTCATTTGTTAGAATATGGCAGTAAAAATGGATTTTTTTAAGGATTCAAGCATTAAAGCCACCTTAGTTAGGGCTTAGTAACCACTTACATCTTCTTCAGTTTGTGGGATATGTTACTTGAGAATATTTCAGGAAATGCGTTAGCAGCGCTCGCAAATGTGGTAGAATGAGAAACATTCCCCTTAAAAATTTCTTAGCACACCTACCACATAGTACATACTGAAATAGTTTTGTGAATTTCTACTTGTTATTATTACTTGTTATTTAATCTATTCCATAAATTAAACATCATGTGTAATATAGCCAAATTAATATGTTACAATAAAACTTGCAACATTACCAAATTTTAAAGCCTGCCTACCAAGCTTTTGATGTTGGAATAATACTAGGCATTGCCTCTACCTGTTACCTGAAACAGGATACAGAGCTAAATGGATATTGGTGTCACCCAACTGCAGCCGTTCTTAAGGTAATATATGCAGATATGTTCATAAACTAAAAGTTTGTATGTTTGGATAGAACCAAAACCTGATGTAAATGAAAATAACAGCAAAGGTATGGATAGTATGGTTTTATGAATGAAGAAGCTTCTTTTACTTTGTAAGGACATGTGAGATCTTAAATATCTTAGAAGGAGAGTTTTTAAACTGCTTGTTTTAGAAGGGTTGTCAAAATTGGGGAAACTAGGGAGATTTTAAGAGCCATTCTTAAATCATAATGGCATGATGCTGTATGCTTTTGGGGGAATAAAAAGGACTGATGTTCAAGCATACGACTTATTCTAAACAGAGGTCAGTAGGTTTTCTTTGTCAGGTTGTGCTGCAATCATAGACCAGCATGTTACCTTGTAAGCCTATCTATAAAACATAGAAGTATTTATTACTATTGACACTGTTGACACTATATGGTGGGCCTGTTTGCAGCTCCTTTTTCTGTAAGATACTGAGTATTGTGTGTTCTCCTCTAAGAAGCAAGAAAAAGTGTTATTTTTTTCCTTACTTCTCGCAAGCTTTCATGCGTAGCCTTCCAGACAGGAAAACCTGGACTAGCTCTTTTTATCAGCCAGTCTTCCTGTGTGTTTGCACAAACAAATGTAGTGTCTTAGACCTAGGGAAATAGTAGTTGGGTTATATTACAGCGTGTACTCTTTTTCACAGGATTACACACTTTCACTTTTCCCTATCCATTTATATTCACAAATGGAAAGAGAAGTTTAAAAAACAAAAATGGGTTTTGGAAAAAAAGGAAATTTTATTCCATTAATGGCATAAAAAATGAGCTAGAAAGCCCAATAGAATTATTTTTAGTTTAGTTGTGACTTAGGAAACCACAAAACCTAAATTAATAATGAAGATTTGTTGATAGGGATTAATGCATAGCAAAGCTGGTAATACCTTTTTGTAACTGAGACCATTCATGATTTCATGCTGTGTGGGAGAGAAGGTCTGAGCATTTTATTAGACAGCTGAAACACATTACTAAAATGTAAGTTCCTGATTACCAGTATTTTAGCTGGACTTAAAAGTGTATCAACTATTGCATCTCAAAGAATTCTTATACATATATGTAAAAATATATAGATGGATGTATGTAATGTGTGTGTGTTTCAGTAATTTCACATTGATTTAAAAAAGGATATATTTTCTAGTCTAATGTGTTAATGCACCAGTTTAGCTCAGAAATTGAGTGAAGCTGGTAAATCACATTTTTGTGTATAATCACTAGTAGTAAGGAATTTTCGAGGCAAAACTGTGCCTCTCATTAAACCTGGCCTGAATTTCAGGTGCTACAATGAATTTGCATTCTGGCACTCCGAGGAAAAATTACCCCTTTAAGCTGTGAAAAATGCATGTTTGTTGAAGGGCAGTAAGTATGGCCCCCCATCCCATTCCTTAGGACTAGGCAGCATTTCTTCTTGCACAGAAGAGTTTCTACATTTGTTTCTCAAATACAAATATGTGGATTTATGAAGTCAGTTTTTGTACCGTAATTCTAAAAAGCATTCTTGGAGGCGTAACTGTTAATGTACAAGTCCACTGCTTAGGTGGTAGAAATTATATGATGCCGGAGAGGCAACACTGAAAGAGTGGGAGCAAGACTGAGGCAGACCAAAGCTCGGACTAACCTGGTATCTGCAAAAGTGTACAGTAGCGGGTACTTGTAAAAGAGGATAAAACCCGAACAATTCTATAGTGATACTTCCATGTTACATTCTTCTAGCTTCCAGCAATCTGTAGCTTGGCAATTTCTGAACTAGAGGTGTTGTCTTTGTGCTTAATAGTCCAAAATAGGGTTTTACCATGCATAATGTCTTGTGATAGAGAGTGTCACATACTCTGTGTTATGTAAAGAAATGCCTCCTCTTATTTGTTTGGATTCAGCCACTTACGAATGTTACTGGCTGTCTCCTCCTGCTTGTATTGCACGGCCAGTCTGTAATCATTCCATATACAATGTCTTGTTACTTTTGATTTTGCAGAACTCTTGCTTTTCTCCCTTTCACTAGTCTTTTTTCCAGACTCTTTTCCTATTCTCTATTTGTTCTTTGTTTGCTCCATAATTCTGACACCCAGACCCACCCTCTTCTACACCTTTTTTCAGGTCTGCCATACACTTTGTGAATGAGGGGCCAGAATGTTCAAGTGCCTGAGAAGTTTACAAAGTGGTTTAATTCTATTGTCTCCTTTGTTCTGTATTCCTCTCTTAATAATTCCTAACGTTTTATTTGCTTTTCTGGCTGCCACTGATGATTGTTCTGACATTTTCATAGAATTATCTGTTGTAACTTCAGATTTTCTTTATGGTGCGGTAATAGGTAGTTCAGAGCCCATCACTGTGTATCTAAACCTAGACTTTTTTTTTGTATGTGCACCTTTTTTACATAGATTGACATTTTATGGCCCATTAGTGTGAGACACTTCTGTAATTTTTCACACTCAGCTTTTGTTTTTACTATCCCAAATGAGTCTAAATGTATCACAAGAAGATGGCGCAAGCGTCACTGAAGAGCTCCTCCCAGAAATGGTACGTAGAGCCTGGAGGTGCTACCTGTAAGAGATAGGCACAGTTACCATCGAGACTGGATTTAGGCAGGGGGATTTCATCTTTTAAACCACTTGAGGCCTGTCTTGGTTGACTCTGGAGAGCAAAGTTGAATGAATTTATAGTAAGATACCGATTCAGGTGCCATTAAGTCTCAAATGGACTCTCTTGTTTAGGAAAGAAAGTAGCTTAGTACACTCTAGCTTAATTTATTTTTTTTTTTTTNGTCCTTCAAAGTTAATTTTTTTTTTTTTTTTTTTTTTGATAAATGAGGCTTTCCTTATGATATTATTCCTCAATTAGAGCATCCACATAGGATTAATTTATCGTAAATTTCTGATGCCTCTTGCACACATGGCTGTAATACTTCAAGGTGACCTGAGTAAATTGTGAGGTGGTCCGTATAGAAAAAGTCACATTGGCACAATATTATTTTGTTTGCTCAAACCATGAAGCAACAGAACAACCTACCGGAAATCCTGAGAGGAAAGAGTTGCAGTAATTAAGCCTTGTGCTTACCAAGGCAAGCCCCTACTGTTCTGGGCAGTCATGGAAGGAATGAGGGTTCAGCTTGCTCATTCTGTGGCTACGTAGTCCTCGGAGCACGAGAGACTGAGACTTGGCTCCCTGGCAGTTTTAAACTGATAGGAAAGTCAGAAATCACTGCCTCCAACCCCTACTTTTCCCCTATACTGCCAGCACTTCTCTGCCCACACGGGGAACCAGTTCAGCAGCCTGCACCGACCGGCACAAACCTGCCCTGGTAAGGTCCTGAGCTCTCTGAAGCAGCTCCTTGCAGGGTCCAGATGAGTTCTGGAACAGAGAATGCAGCACTGGCAGCAGCAGGAGCCAAGAATGAGGCTGTATATCTCTGCAAACTAGAGTGGCTGCAGTTGCTGTGGAGCCCCACTCTGAGGCATAAAACATGTTTTATTTTGAACTTCCATCTAGTAGCTCCAAAGTTGGAAGGAAAGTTGCTCCAGGATCAGCTGGTAACATTACAGAATTATGTCTGCAAAGCGAAGAGCAAAGAGTAAGGGGACAGAGCCATGAATATACTATCAGAGGGGAAACAATCTTTTCGACATCTCATATGCTGAAAACCGCCGATTTTATCATAGAACTATATTAAAAGAATGAGGAGGCAGCGGAATTGGTCATTCAGTAATTGGGAAGCACTGGAACTAATGACAGCCTTCCAAATCTAATTTGTGCTTTTCACGTGTACATAGAATTGATGCAACTTTGTAAAGGTTATCCCCTGTTTTCTGAAAATGATACCTACCCCTCTCCATGTACACCAAACGTGAAATTCTGATGACTTTTAGTTTTTCAACAGCTATTTTTGCAGCTACGATGTTATGTCAGTCTAAATATATCTTTCTGACTTTTTGAACAAACTGAAGAAAATCCAAAACTACAGTGTTCTGTTTCACATAAAATAATTATCCTATAAACTTTTTATTAAATTTATGCTTTAAGCTTAAAAATTCAGCGTTTTCCTTTTCTATACTTGCATTCTGTGTTGCTGCAATATTCAGTATTGGATGCTACCCATTTCTTCGTAAAAGCATATGCTTTAATGAGTTGAAATCTGAAACCTGAAAAGGTTTACAGTGCATTAACCAATGATTTTTAAGAAATATATTTTCTCTTGACCCTAATTTGCTGTGATTATTTTTTTTCATTGTAAGAAATTAAGTGTATGGCTTGTTCAGCAGGTTTCATAATAGATCAATAATTTGTTGGCTTAACTTTTTTTTTTCCTGTGGAGATGTGGGAAGATCAATGTCTGTAGTGCCCTAGGTCACGATCAATACTTCTAATAAAACTTCCTTTTTTTTTTCTTTTTTTTTTTTACCTTTGTACCTTTATACAGTTTTGCTTTTATTAATGAGCTTTTCCTTTAGTTTCAGACCATTAATGGTTTTCAGATAATGTCATACTGCCCAAGGTCAAGGCCAGTTTGAACTTACAACTCTGCTTATCAGTGATTAAATCTATTGTATGGGCTTAGATGTGTCAGAAGACATAAGAGTTTGAAGCACTACTTTCTAGAAGCTCAAAGTTAAAACAAAACCTCAACCTTTTGGGAGGGTAACACATTAAGGCGCTTTTTTTTTTTTTTTTTTCCTTCTTAAACAAATATCGTGGATCTCATATTGGCGTTAACATCGCAAGTAACTCCTGTGGCCTTGACTGCTCTTCAATTAAAGATATTAAATGCTCCATATTGAGTTTTATAATGGTATATTGCACATTTTGCAAAACCAGTTTGAAATAAGATAAAGTGCCTTTTGTTCATTGCTGAAATTCTGAATGGGAGGGTTGCAACTTATCAAAGTGTGTGTTATCAGCTGGAGTGCTTGCAGAGAATGTGATATTATTGTCTCTGGGGCTCAACCCAGTGTCTTTTGAAATCAATGGAAAGATCTCATTAACTTCATTGGATATCGATTATGGCCATGGAGAACTTAAAACATTCATGAATATTAATGGTTTATACTGATCCATGTGTCTTTTTGTGTGTTGTACCTTGTCTGCAACCTCCGATTCAATTTTTGTCATCGACCTAGAGGTCATACAAAAAGCGAACTTTATGCATGCTGAAAGATTTGATAACACATTTTACCTTAAGGTATCTTCTTGGTTGTCTGTTACAAATGAGGTGCATAAAGAACTGGTCCCTTTGACCACTGGCACCTAGGCAGAATATCTTCTGTAGATCTTTTTTTTCCATTATTTCGACAGTTTTAACCTTTTTTTTTTATTAGGCAGCAGTTCACTTCATAACAAATCATCACAGAGGAGTTTGAACAGCAGAATCTCTACTCAGAAGGTGCCCTACAGACTCTGATAGCCTATCATCTTTAATTTACAGATTTTATTTCCCATCTTGTGATTACAGTTGAATGAACATTGTAGGAAAGTTTAAATTGTAGCTATCCGTGTCATGCTTTTGCCATAAATGATGGAACTTATGTTTTCAAGCCTCTAATCTGCACCAGCTCAGATAGTCACTATAAAATAATTGCACAGAATGGAAGGAAAGTAAAATGTGGGTATGTATGGTGACCCTGCATGAAAATTAACGGCAGGAACTGACCCTTTGATTACAAGTTTCTCTGCTGTAGCATCCAGTTGCAGGCAATAGGAGTTGTGGGAAATAGGTTGCTGAATGGAAGAGAAATCCTTAGCTGCAGGAGGGACAGAGCAGAGATCCTGGCTACTGGAAAAAGTGGACAAAGGGGAGGGTTGACTGGGTCCTGCTTCGCTTGACTTCGGCGATTTGGGATTCGTTTGCGTAAGACAACAAAACATCTAGAGTTAACACTGGGGAGGGGGGGAGAGGGAGGTTAATTGGAGTTCCCAAAAATAGTTAATTGTCTAAAAGCGGAATTGTGAGATTTTATGATCAGTTTGGCTCAGTAATTTCCATAGTAGGTGTTACAGATAAAGGAAGGTGGAAATGGTCTAAATGCCGTATCTGAAAAGTAGGCCATGCACGTTACTCGTATACCAGTGACCTGGCCTTGACACACCTGAGCGTGGTGTGGAATGTGAAGTGGCAGTTTAGATATAAACCTCTGGATACCACAAAAATAATGTTTATGTAGTTGATCGCATTTGAATGAAAGTAGGCTCTGGCTTACTTTCACCATAGCTGTTTTCTTTGTTATGAATAATGAAGTCAGTAAAGTAAGCAGACCTGACTTAAAGTATATACAGCCAGCATATTTAGTGTATATAGTAAACATGAAATATTTTTATATTGTTAGGCTTTGGCTATACCTACTGAATGATATGATCCTAATGTTTGTTTAAAAAGAATACATAGAGTCATCCGAAACCAGATTTAAAGTTTGGAAGGCTGCTTAGGTTTGGTTCTGTTTGCTGTAGCCTGCAACCCTGAGCCCCCCACCGCCCTCCGAATCCATCCGGAGTCCTCTGCCTGCCCCAGTGATTAGCAGTCAAAACTAAATCAGAGAGGAGTCTATGGAACCAAATATTTATGTCCCTTGTAATCCGACACTGTGATATTGTACTGTGAACCTGAAAAGATGCCAGGCCATGCATTGTGGCTAATAGCAATTGATCACGAATGAAACTGCAGAACTCTACTCCAAATTGTTGGCTTTATAAATTCGATAATAAGTACATTTCCTGAAAGAATATAAAAGTGCAATAAACTGTGCATGCCCTCTCCTTCCTCCCCACCTGTCCAATTGCAGAACGCTGTTTGTACAGTATATTGTTGTTGCTGACAACTGAATAAGAATTTTTAGGAGCAGTTGGCTATCAAATGATGGCAAATTTAAAGGTTATGCAAATTGTGCCAGTACAGCCCAGCTTGTTTCAGACCTCTTTTCTCTATTATCATATCAATTGAGTCAGCTCATAGTAGACAAAGCAAGGTTATGGGAACCACCTAGAGCATCATGCACCATTAAACATCAATGCAGCATACATGAACATCTGCAACAACGATCTTATTAACAGAGGGTATAACGGAAGGCAATAAACAGCTTTCTTAGTCACTTAATTGTAAAAAATTTAATAACCTAATACTTGCATTATTTATCAACAGCAAGTTGGTAAAAAATTATGCAATTGTGGTGGATTAGATTACAATTCCTATTGCACAAAGTAAATTACTACAAAAATATGAAAATCCATTTGTGAGCAGTTAAACACTGTAGTTAGTAGAGTGCTAAAAATGCAATTTTCTTTTAATCTCTGGTGCATCACGGAATATAAATATCTGCTTTTTGCATTGACATTTTTATATTTGGCTAAAACCAAATATAAAAAACCCTAAAGATTGTTTTTGCGTTTCCTGCGTAACTAGACAGTTTAAACGTTTTAAAAATCAAGGGGCAGCTGTGAAAGAATACAGAAACCATCAAGTCATCTTTGTGTGTGCAACCATAACAGATGTTGGGAGAAAGAAAGCAAAGCGTGTTAGATGTTCATACTGGATATGTATTGTGTGTTGGCTTCTGGGGCGGTCACTGCACTGGTCTAGAAGATGAGACCATGTGAAGCCGTGATCTCAAATGGCGCAGGGAAATGAATACAGAAATTAAAATATGTTAGAAAATGATGATAAAGAGAAACGAGGTTTAGTTCTTCAAGGCCAAGCCAAACTGCTAGTTATAGGCGAGGGTTGGAGCAGACCCTTTTCTGGAATCAGATAAATTGGTGAGGAGTGACAACCCTTCTCTCCTTGGAGACGGGGGTTACTGGTGGATTCCCTGGTTTTGGTTAACAGGGAACTGGAGGCCTCCTCATAAAAGGTTAGAGCTACAGGAGGAAAGCACCACTCTTCCAATTTCAGCCTGAACGCGCAAAATATACAGGCATTGAAGAATAAAATCAGGAAAAGGAAATAAGAGGCTGGATGAGTAAAACAATACAGGCACAAAGGTCGAGTTTGACAAGTGCATTCAGCAGAAAACCCTGCTCCAAACGTTAGTCTGCTCCCGAGCAGATTTGTTCCTTCCTGGCACCCTCTGCTCCCGCCTCTGCTGCTGCCGAGTAGCAGCTATCGGGTCAGATTTGTATTTATATGGAAAAAGAATGAAGCCTTCTAAGTTGTTGTTGGCATAGAAATCCAGATGGTGGTAGGATCATTGGCTACAGCCAGCCCCCAGGTCACCAGCGGGCCCTTCACTCCCTTCTGTAATCAGTAGGAATCAACAACCAACAGAGAAGGATGCAGGGAGAGAGGGTGAATGGAAAGACAGTAAGCAGCAAAGACGAGTAAAAGCTTGGTACCAGTATAAATTTGTCAAGTTGAGAGTTACAGATTAATTTTGTTTCCAGAAGAAAAGGAAGGTTATTCTTCAGAAATGTTAAATTGAAAGTCTTAATTTTATTTTTTTAATCTGGATTTGTTTCCTCTAGGAAAAGATGGCAAAAAAGAAGGCAGCATGTCTAAATAACCATTGACTACGTGTTTTCTACTGAAGTGGTTCTAAAAGGGACAAGTAACAAGCATTTTCCAATTTTTTTTCCACACTTTTAGTTACAGTTCAAATGATAACACTCTGTAGGCTAACCAGAGGTTTTTTCCTGCCTATCTATCCGGTTTTTAAAGCAGTGTCTGTTTCTTGCCTTTCTTCATAACTTTTCATAACTTAATTATATCAGCAGAGTGTCCACTTTTTATTTTTACGTATCTATTTACTTGCTTACCATCCTGGTTTTTCAGACTGGAAACTCTTTAGAGCAGGAACTTTTTTTTTCCCTCTCCTTCTGATACATAACTTGGTGTTCACCTTGACAATAACAAGAAGACAAATTAGGTTTAAAAGATCACAAGTTAAACTTGGCTACACGTGTCAATTAAAGTTTGATGGTTTTTAATATGTTTTATTGCTTCTAAAACGAAGATCAGTGCATTGTTTTGTTTTTTAGGTTGAAATAGCTTAAAACTGAATGAATCAGCAATTTAGTAGTACAGAAATAAAACTTTAAAGAAAACTAACTGAGTGACGGGTGGTGGCAGGAGTTTGACAAGGTTCCGCAGGGATAGAGGCTGGAAATTTTTAATTTGTCTGCTAGGTTAGTTATTTTGGTTTTGTCAAGCAGCCTGTTTTTGTAGCGTTGGGGCTTACTTTAAATGACAGTAGTGCACGCATTGTAAAACCTGTCGTATTACCTTTATGAGTGCCTCTATCCTACTGCTATGCTTAAAAAGGCTTGTTACACAAACATATGATTCAAGAGCTCTTGCAGGAAAATGTTTGTCAAAACTGCTATTATAATAAATGTATCCAAATTAATTTAGTTCACCATGTAGTCGATATTGTATAAATTCAGGTTTGCATAATTTACATTAAAATGCATGTGAAATTATTTTAAAAGGTGGCAGATTAACCATCCTACTTAAAGCAATGGTTAGGTATTACTTTTAAACTGATTAAGTGATACCACAGAAATCGTAGTTTGGGATATTTAGTTATCTAAGAAATTATCTGCAACTAATTTAGAGGGAAAATAAACTTCATTTTGCGCCAAATTCTCTTTCTAGAAAGACCAACATAACACTTAAAGAATTCCACTGAAAGTAGTGGAGTTGCTCTGTTTTTAACTGGCGTTTTAAGAGCAGAATATTTTCCCATTGAGATCAGAACAAATTTCAGCCTCCACTGCAGTGACATCTTCTAATAGATCTAAAACCTGCAAATGCTGAGAAAATTCATTTAGCAAGCATGTTTCATTCTTCAAAAATAAATAAGTAGTCTAGGGAGATCATCATTAAAGGCAATACAGAATTTGCAAATACAGCATGAGAAGAAAAAAATAATTGTAAAAATTATAGCTCTGATCTCTGAGTTAAAAGGATGAAAAATTAAAATTTCTACATGTAATTTGAATATTTAAAGACAATCCTGTAGAATTTCTATGGTATATCTACCTCAGCAATGTCCAACTAGCGTTCAGTTGATTTTTTTTTTTAAGGAGAAATATATATATCTACCATTAACTTATTTTTAGTAATGTTTCTAGGGAAGGCTGTCTCTTTCATTCTGATGGACTGATTGTATTTATGAACCTAAATATAAATTCTCCCAGAAGAAAAAGCTCCTTCAGAACTGCTCTGTAGTGACCTAATGCTCACTCCTTCTCTTTTCAGTCTTACTGATGCTCAAGTGAAACAGAAATGCCTTGGGCCCATTTCTGCCTCCACTGACGACCCATGCTTCTCAGATTATCATGTAGCATAAACAAAGCTGTCATGTAACATGGCATTTATTTAAATGATGTGATTTCTGTGTTCACTACTCTGAAACTGAGGTATAGCTAAGAAAGCTTGCAAGTTTTGACAGGTGTGTTTGCCCCGCTAGGGCAATATGCTTAATGTATAAAAAATGTGAGGCATAATACACTTTTTGTCCTACTCAAAATCAAATTATAATGTGTTTTTCTCCTTTTTTTTTTTTTTTTTTGGCCAATGCCCTGATAAGCTTTTGGGTAGGAATTGCTCTGACCTTATTATAGGTCGATACTTGTCAGAAAATTCTCCCATAAGACAGTGTTTTGATGGTCCAGCTGGGCGGTGATTTAAAATGTGTCTGTAGAATACCATGGAATGGAGTACGAACATACCTGCAGTCTTGGCAGTGTGTGGGTCAGTGCAAACAGTAAGAGAAGTGCACGGTCTGCTTTGAGCTGAAAGATGCTTCATTTTTGCACAGTCCCCATAGCCAAGTTTCAGAAGGTTGAAGAGCACGTGTGAGCTAGGACATATCAGTGTAATTGAGCATACATATGTGATGTATTCTTTACATTAGACGTTGAAATTCCAACTGTGATCATTTATGGGTTTTTTTCAATTCTTGAGCTACCTATTTATGGATAGAAATAGATTTGTCTGTATTTCCCATTCCAATATGCAGCTCAAAAACTAATAGGTTGCGGGGGGATTGGTTTAGTTTTTTACTTGTAAGGGTCAAATATGATGTACAGTGGCCAAACCAAATCACATAGGATTTACAGTGCAGGAAGAGGGTTCTACATTTGTTAGTATCCAGGGCCAGATCTGGTTCTGTCTGGCTGTTGTGGCTGGGCTCAGGGCAGTAGGGCTGTACTGGTGTAAATCTGGCATTGTGCAAAGGGGATCAATGCCCTGTGCTCTCCATAGACACTGGGACCATGCAGTTCACGGGCTTCGTTTATTGTAACCCATCTCCTCCATCTTCAGGACTGATTTTGATCTGAGCTCTTCATAGTAATTCCAGTTGTGTTGAATCAGTGAAACATCTGCAAAAGCTTTGAGCTTTTCTTAATTTTGGTGCCTATGGCTTCACACCCTTTGCCTTTCCTGAGTCCTCAACCCCTTTCCTGGTGCAGAGAGAGATCACAGGAACAGGATTTATCTCTGAACACTACCTTATGTCTTCGGCAGCCGCGCCGAGTTAGAGGAGTGCATTTTCTGGCAGTTCAGTGGGCGCAGTTTCAGCTCCCTCTGAAATCTGTGCCTAGCGGGCAAATGGCAATACTCTTGTGTGCTCAGAAAGGCTTTTTCAACAGAGTTCATTGCCATTCTAAACCTTAAACATTGTGACACATGCCAGAAAAATTCAGCAGCTTGCTCTTTAGGGCAGTTTTTCCATATATGTATGCATATATTTAAAAAAAAATATATGTTATATTAGCACCAAACTGAAGGAAAACTAGTATTTTCGCGTGACCTCTTGCTTCCCCATCTTTTGCACATAGTCATGGTGTTTTGGTTACTTGTGCAAACAAGAATTCTTTAATATGAGAAATAAAGTAGAGCCTCAACTCATGGCACTGGCAGCGCTGATATAGAAAATGCTGACATTAAGTGGCTCCCACACCTTCTATAAAGTAAACAAAACACATTTGGCCGTATAGTAGCTATTCACGAGTCATTAGTTGATGCTGTTACATTTTTTACAATTGTAACTAGATACAGACTTCTGAGTCTGATCTTATGCTGGTATAAATCAAGAATTATTTCGAAGGTGTGGTGTTGAATTAACAGGAGCACAGACAGAATCAGGTGTCGGTTCAGAGGATGTATTCTGGGTGCAAAAATAGTGTTTAATTTTACATCGTTGCTAATAGCTGATGTGTATGAGTGTTTGAGTTCCTTTGGAGGAACCTTCTTTCCCCTATCAACTCTAATCCTATGAATCACACTTTAGTTAGATGCTATGAATATGACTTCTGAATAAAAATACTCTTGACTAGTTAAGGGGACAATGTGTACGTCTGGGGAGAGCTATAAAGGGAAGGTGAGTCTCATTGGACATCTTTGGATTAACCTTACCTCCTGGGAGAGAGGGAAAATGGGGTCTGCACACTCTCGTTTCCCCTACAGATATCTGTAGGACCATGGGTAGAGCCACAGAAGATTCAAAGTCTTTGGCATCATATTCCATCTCTTTTTCTACGGAAAATGAACTGGCTGCCTCTGAGGGACAGTTCTTTGCACCCTGGCCAACACAGCTATAAGGACTTACTTTTGCTTAGCAAGCTGCGAAGAGAATTTTAGCCTAATTGCACTATTTAGGTCTTTTATTATGGAAATAAATTAGTATTTGTATTAATTAATTGTATCATAGCATAGGCATAATTTATTATAAATGACAACTACTCCACAACTTGTTTAGGGTAGCATTGTTTATTATAGCAATAAAGGCTTAACTTCTTCTGTTGTACTAGTTATAAAGTTTTCTTGGTTACATGTTGAATTCATTAGCATACAGTATCATTTGTTGTGTACTATTAAAATATTTGATTAGAAAGATCCCAAAGCATGTGGCTGACTTGCATCTTGCTCGTTGTACTATTTAACTCCATTGACTTGCAGAAATAAATCCCTTATTTTTCTGATGAGCCCTACATAGCTCCAGCAGCAGGCCAAACAATGCACAGACCTAGATGGAGGAGGAGAGGAGATGTTGGCACGCAAAACAGGGCAAACTTAACATGCACACAGAAAGTGCCAGGGGGCCTGGAGCCTTCATCCGGTGCAGCTATCTGAAATCCCAGCCTGAAAATGCAGGATCTTGTTCTGTTTGCTTTGAAATGACAGGTTGAATCAGCGCTGCCAGGTTTGAAATCCATCATCGCTGGAAGTCTTAAAGGATTTCTAACCGGGGCTTGAGCGCACGGTGCCCTGCGCCGCCTGGCCTTGTAACTCTGGGCAGTGCTGTGCCCGTACGGTGGGAGAACTGCCACATCTATTTGATTTACGTTATCAGGTGTGGTATCTTTGTGTGAAGTACAGCAACAACAGCATTTTTTACTGTAGAAAAAAAAAAGCAGGAGAAGGTGTTGTTATACTAACAATTTTTAAAGATGTATTAATGTGCTGAAAAAGGTGCAGAGACTTAGAGCCTGTAGCCTTCTGGGTTTTCCCTTCTGGAGAGAGGTAAGAGCTCAGAATCATCCTGACTGACACGGGCTGGTTCCAAATACTTTTCTCATTACTTCTTACCTTATAGCTGCCCAGAGACATTTATAGGTTTTGAGTTCAGGTTTCTATGTTCTGTTAAGTTCTTCCTGTCTCATTTTTTTTTCCTCTCCTTTCTTTTTATCTGTTTTTGGCCCCTGATCTAAAGAAAATTAGAGAGGATGGAGGTGGGGAGGAGATGGGACAGAATTCTGTTTCACAGTTGTTCCTTTTTTTTTTACAAGTTAAAGCTCACAAAAGAAACACGAATGTGTCTCCATCTTGTAAGCATCTGTACTACCACTACCAGCCCCCGGATCAAAAGCTTATTTGAGGAAATTTTGTTTATATTTTAGGGCTCCCTTCTTCCTTTTATTTTATTTTAATACAAAATTAAGGACACTCCAACATGTTGCCCATAAGAGTTCTGTTACAGGTAATTAAATGTAAGTTTACACATTTAATCTACTTTTAAGAGCAAGAGAGACTGGTAAATGACCCAGTTAAGGAAAGTACTCAGCCTAATTGGATGTAATGATTGCTTACTGGTGTTTATTACTGTACTAAGAGTAGACGTGTAGTCTGTGATTCTAATTTGGTTTAAAGACAGACCTGTAGTATTTGCAGCTACCATCAGAGTTCGATTGTTTCAGTTAACATCATGAAATAGGCTTGTGTTCATTTGGGAGCTTAAATGTAGTAGAATGGAAGGAGCACTGTTTTTTCAATTAATATTGCTCTCCAATTATTATCTCTCCAGACTGTTTTACCTATAAAAATATCTTCAGCTAGAAGATGTGCTAGCGCATATTTTTGCCTGAGGAAAATAAGGATAGATTTCGCATCTTTATGTACATAATGTGACAAATTAACAATAACTAAGTTTACCAATGAGCTGATTCGTTCCGATTTATCTGTGAATATTGTCTTCAGCCTATGAAATCACCACATTAATGTTTGATTTTTATTGTTTCTATAGCATTCTAAAACAGTTGTGTTCCTTGCTAATGTAAAATCACTGAGAGCGCTGGATCCCCAAATTTTAAATTTCATTAATGCTTATTACTAAAACTTCCCTAATTATAGACACTTTGTTGCAATTTGCGCTCACAATTCTGGGCTTCTAGGAAATGATATCCAAGTGGAATGTGTTGTATTCCAGGGTTTTTACCATAGAAGATATTTGCTGCTTAAAAATAGAACACTGGATTTTATGCCCAGAGGAGCAGCACTTGGACTTCAAAACACTTATGTAATTATTCTTTATTTCATAAGCTCTCAGAATGATAAATGAAATCAGAACTGACTTTGAAAAGCAAGGCCACTGATGACCAGTGCACTTAGCCAAGGTGTCTCTGTGTTTGCTATGATGGATTTGGGAGTTTTATAACGTAATAGATCACACACCGAAATGAAGTTAAAGCAACATTAAAGTCACAAAAGCAAGGATATTCAGAATGGAGATTTCTGCTCCGTCTTAATTCACCCGGTTGTGCCTAGTTGTTACAAAACACAGATCAGTGAGAGATGTTAGCTATTTTTATGCTATTGCACAGTCATAGCAAGGTAAATTAATGGCAGCGTTAATTCTAACTGACTTCATTTATTGTGAAGCAAAAAAACCCACCAACGCCTCAGTATTACTTTGTTGTATCTTTCAATATGTCTTATTGTTAACTATAGCTTAGTAGACTCTATAATGCTAGTAGAAGTTCTTCTAAGGTCAAAGAAAGATAATTCGTCTATTGGGTATGTGCAGATGGTAATATCTTCATAATGTAGTATGTGCTGCAAAGCCGTGCTAGCTGCTTCTGAAACTTCAGTGCTTCAAAATATGAGATTATTGCTCCTCTTGAAAATACATAAAGTTATACAGACAGAATGTATGACTCTGATAGGGATGGAAAACTGTGATCAGAACAAAAAAAGATTGTTCTCATACCAGCTGAATTCCTTGATGTGTTTGGGGTTTTAGTTTCAGTTACTTGCAATTGCATCTACTGCAGAAAGAATAGAATAAGAACTCATAGTGCAATACTTACCTGCGAGTACTAGAGGGAGCTGAGGGAAGGAATCAGGACACAGGAGGAAAAGAAAGGAGAAAGATGGTGGTGAGAACTTTCATTTGTGTTAGTTTGCTTGAATAGAGTCTTCTTGGATGCCAAGCCCCATTTACAGCATTCGAAATATAATGTCTGTGCCCAAACACATACATTTGTATGCATATGCCAGTGCCTACTGTGTATTTAACATGGAACATCTGTGTGTGCCCCTGCAGACTTGGGAAGGGACCAGGTTAGTTTATTACAATGTGTCTTCAACAGAGTTGTCACTTCGTTCATTGTTTTAGTATTATCTAGAGCAAATCATATATACCTTCCTATGAAATGAATGAGTACACTCTGCTCTTCTGGCAGACTTTGATGTTAGACCTCTCTTTCTCAATTTCAAATGAATCCTGTTAAAATTACTAAAAAACATTGCTCAAGAAGACTACCTTAAGAGCACAGCAAAGCATTGAAGCACTTTTCTAAATAGCTTTCTTAACAGGATAGAGAGTCAGATGCACTGAGAACTGACTGAAACCTGTTCTTTAATTGGAATATTCATCTTATGTTTTTCATTACCCTTTTTCCTTTGCCTCTCATGGATGGTTGTTGCTAGTGCTCCCCTCCCCTCCCCTCCTGGTGGGCCAGCCAACAGTTCCCTCTGGAGGCAGCATCATTATATCTGCCGGGTTCACTTAGTAGCAGATGGTGAAGAGCAGTAGAGCTGATACACTGCATTTCACAGAAACCAGGATCCTTCTGGTACCTCTGCAGCATACACAGACTTGCCTGATTTGAGACTGTGAATTCTTTATGTGCCTCCCAAGCTAGGCTTCCTTGTTTGCCACTGTCTACGTCAGTGTAAGAGCGATTTTTGTGATCTGCTCTGTTGCTGGACAGTGAAGAAACTACTCATCTCCAGCAGTCAGCTGCGGGAGGATCTATTTCCCTTTTTTATTTCTATTTTTACCAAAAATTAAAAGAAAACAGCTCCGATGCTTTTCATTTTCACTGGTTGACAGGCT
>VYZM01009034.1:46748-93939 GCA_013398915.1 Dromas ardeola
TCCTGCTGTCTGCCAAAGGACAATCTGTTTGCTCTGAGACAGTTTAATGCATACTGACTACCAGAGGCAGAACTTCCATTGGCTCTGTTACAGGGGTAATTTACACTTTAACAAGGTATTGTGACAAGGTGGTAATTATATTTTTATCACGTCATTATGACATTACCACCTGGAAAGCCATAGCTGATTAATTAGTGGCATATATTAAATTTATAACCCTAGAACTCTAAAGTTATCATACCTAAGTGGTGTAATTATGTTGAACTGTGGCGTGGCAGTGAATTGGAGGTGAAGGTGCTGGGTATCCACCTATTGCAATAGGTTTAACGAGTGCCAGTAGAGGGCAGGGAGCTGCAGAGAAGGAAATGTGTTTTTTAAAAAAAGAAATACTAAGGAAGAGGGTGAAGTCATTGAAATCTTGAAAGCAAATCTAGTCAGATGGCAAGTTGCAAGGCTTCTTACATATGTGTGTTTTTTTAAAAGATGTCATTTGAGAGCACTTTGATTTACACTAGTTCCTGCTTTTTATTTCACAGCTTTATTTCGGTTAGCTCATGTGCATTTTGGTTTTTACAATGCAGCAATTTCTGTTGAACTTTTGGAAGCTTGGACTGGCCGTTCCGGAGGCTACATCACCTCTCTGCAACTAATAGGAAGCACTGGTTTTGGCAGGATGGATTTTTCTTAGTCTTGTCCATATGCCCACGTGTTTTGTGTCGTTCCTCCTGATTTCTCTTGCCCTTAATGTTAGGAGATAAAGAAAAGAAATTAAGCTGGAAGCAATTAATGAAAATGTCCACAACAAATAGCTTGATCGAATGTGTTCCTGTATCCCTATGCAGTAAATAGAGACAGAATTATAAACCAAGTCTGTTTTTATCCAAATTATCATGCTAAAGGTCAGAGCTCCAGTTTTGAATTGTTTTGATTTTCATTGTTTTTTGTGCTTTTCAAAGTCATATTTGCAAGTAACTCACGTTTTATTCTCCCCTTCCACTATAGAAAATGAAGTGACTACTTTCCCTGTGTTGGTGAGTGATCAGAGTGAAATTGTGGATACCAATGGAGCTGGAGATGCATTTGTTGGAGGTATTTCTTACTTCTTTCTCTTGTTTGGAGATTATCCTATTATTCTCTCTGTATAAAGTCTACCATTTTTTCATTCAACTGTCCTTCAGAATGAGCTCCATTCTTTTAGAGCTTTTCTCTGCATCCGGAAGTTATGTGACTTAATTAAGTTCTGATTTTCAAAGGGAAAGTGTGTTCTATTACTTTAAAAATAATATGCTATTATGCTGTACTCTGGTCTTTTTCATGAGATTAATTGTATCTGTCAGACTGTTGCATAAACAAGCTGCATCAAGTACTATATAGTGTACAGAAATCCCTCCTGGCTTAAATGTTAACACATTGTTGTTCTTTAAAACAGGTTGTAGTGAATATTAAACAGTATGTTAATAAGTGAGCATAATGTCTTCTGATCGTGTCAATTTTGGTGGAACATCTGCTTCCAATACAATTATTTGGACATCAGAAAAGAACACAAAGGGTTAATTTGTTAAAACAAACCCAGAAAATATCTGGCATTGCTTAATATCCATTTGCAAACTTACTATTTTTTTTGGCACAAGCTCTAAGGAAAAAAGAGGATGTTTTGTCTATGCCTGTTTTAAAAAATGGTTCAATATAAGCCAAAAACCATTGTAATCCAAAAGTTCTGTCATTCATTGTAACCTTCATACATGTAGTTCTGTGATGCGCTATTGCATCCTGAAGGCTCTAATATCCAGTACGTGGTAGCTGTAAGGAGCTCCGTTAGTCACTAATTTACTAGAAACATTACCAAAGAGACTTTATAAATAGAAATGCAGGGCTCGGTCTTGTAGCTATGAAGGGAATAACAAGCAGTGTGTTACCAAATTAAAGCTTCAGAATTGTGTCCTGCTTCAAGACAGAGAAAGTATTCAACATAAGCTTAATCTTAAGCATGTGAGTAATGCCCTCTTTATTTAGTACATCACTTAAACCAATGATAAATTTTCAGCGTATGCTTAAATCTGGCTGAAAACAGGAATGTTATTACTCATTGCTTTGGTGCTTTCATGAATCAAAAAGGGCAGAAATAAAGGGAAACACATTAGGTCATATTATTCATACACCTTTTAGTGCACGCTTGTCAATCTCTATTGTTCCTAAATCACAAACAAGACTAAATTTGAACCAGTAAGTAACAGTGACTGTAACATAAATAAGATCTTCTTTAAGTGCTTGTCCTAGTATGCATGTGCTCTGTGTATCAGCTGTGCCAGTAAGCTGCTGTCCTTGTGGAAAAAAAAAAAAAAAGATAAAAGATCTTGCCAGTTTTGTTTTAGATCCTGAAAATAAAATAATACCAGGTAGGGCCCAGGTGGGCGATACAGCAGACACCAACCAAGCTTTGCCTCAGCAGGGAGCAGCTTTTCATCTGTCTGCCATGTTAATCTCAGGTTGTATTTATTCTCATTTCTTCAGACTTTAGGCACTGAAATCAGGACTTTTTTAATGATCCTATTTGTGTTCTTTCATAGTTTAGCTGCAGGAAGACTATTGCAACTGCGTAATCAGGCTATAAGAACTGCCTGGTCTCTCATAACCCTTCCTCTCTAAGTTGTATCCTTTTCCCCGGTACTGCCATAGCTGCTTTTTTTCTGTAGAAGGGCTAAAACATTGACTTTAGTAATTATTCAGAACATCCTGAATGGAAAGACTGATATAAGCCACATCAGACTATTCCAAACTGCTGTCTTCCAGCAGCAGTGGAAGGAGTTCAGGCACATCCCGTCAGGCTGGTCTTGGATCAGTTGTGAGATTCCTTTCTCCAAGGGGAAAAATGATGTGGGAAGAGCTAAACTCTGTTGGGAAGGAAGGAAAGAAAATAGGTCTTCTAAAAGATCAACTCCCCTTTGTCGTTCTAAGGCTGTTGAGGTAACATGTCTGGATACAGCAAGCTTCAGTGTATTTGGGGTAATATTAACAAAGGTCCCGTATCACCGTTCGTGGACGTGTATTACTTTCCTCAGTTCCTCCACAAATAGCACTGAGGCATCAGGTGTTTTTTGTATGGAGCACAAGTGCAATGCAGTCCAGTGGTAGCATGGCAGTGTCCAGGTGTCCCTTGATGCCCAGGAAAGAAGGGACCGCAGCTGTTTGTCCCTCTGTAACGGAAGCTGGCTCAGCAGTTGCCCATCTGTCTGAAATGTCATTGCGGTGAGACACGTACCTGAGGATCGGTGTGTGAGCTCAGGTTCTTGTTCAGCCATTATTTCTCTCTGCTATGACTTGCAAAGCAACATGAGCTTTAGCATGTCCATGGTTCTTCCATTAGCTTTTGAGATATCTTAGTTCTCCTCTGTCACTCCATAAATAATAAATTGGTCGTTTATTCTCCTCAGAGAACAGATTTTCCTGAGTTTAGTCCAGATGGGAGATTTGGGAGTCATAACAGTCTAGATACACAGCTGATTCTAGTCTTATATACTGTGGTCGTCTTCTTCATGGAGTCATTTCATTTTCCTTCCCATATGTAGGAAATAGGATACTGGACTGGATAGGCTTTGATTTGGTCTGTGTTTCATTTGGGGGAAATGTCTGTATTTTATCTGTATCACACTTTTCATGTGTTTTCAAAGTACATATTTGCAACAGGAAAAGTTCTTTATTGTCTGCTTACCAGAAAGCCCTGCGCAGTAATGTTGGTAATGCTACTCAACATGTGTATCTTCTCTTGATTCTAGCATTGAGCCAGATGCAGTGTTACTGTCCTGACAGAATTTTTATAATGGGAAGGTTATATTCTCTTCAGTTTTTTTCTAGCTTCTTTCTTTGATTGAGGTTTTAATCAAGTTGTTACTACCTAGACAACAGTACATATAATATTTTTATTTTAGTGTCCTTGTAGTAAAATGTTTCAAAATTCATCCCTTGACTCAAAAATGCGCTCAGTGTTATAATACACTCTCCTGGAAACGTAGTTCCTTATTCAAACAGCAGAGAACAAGAGTCCCATGGCAAAGCTTCCCGTACTTCTCCAGGACTGGTATATTAACATGAATGAACAGTGGTTTTGTTGGAGCAAATGTCTTGGCTGAGAGGGGAACGTGGGATATAATGAGAACTAACCCCGTCAAGCAGGATTTATTTTACATTAGGAGGCCAGGTTTGTTAGACTCTATCATATTTTGAAAGGTCTTTCATGGAGGCACTCTCTTCCAGGGGTATAACTCACAGATTGTAAGGAAATTCCTTCTCGATAATTATGCCAACTTGGCAAATCACTCCTCATGTGTTTCTCCATGTGAAAGTGGAAAATAAGAAATCTGTCGGGGGGTTTTTTCTAGAACCTGTCTAACTACTGAAGGTCTTGAAACCTTAAAGTCATGAAAAAGTTTAAAGACACAAAGTATCTGGGCACTTGTAACTCTGTGAGTTGATTCATGAGTTCAGCATTTCTGAACACGAAGCCGCTGGCCTCCAAGGAGGACTAGCTCACTCCAACAGCTAGCAACAAGAAATAAACTGCATTCTTCAGTTGAAATGTGTTTTTATTAAGTTGGCACCAGGAATATCTCTGAATTTCTTGCCTCTTACTGCAGGCATCAAGTCATCTGCCACTCAGGCTGGTGCAATGCATGAATGAGAAACTGAGTTTTAAAATCACTGCAAGTATCTTTATGCTAAAAACACTTTAACAGAGTTCTGCCTGTATTGCTTTCCAGCAACACTGCTACCTTTCCGAAGTTTAAGCAATAATTATTTATTTTGTAGCATCTCAGCACCTCTTGTGGATTTTAGGGATACACAGATTTTCAGTTATAAATCCCTGCAATACCCATAAATTAAAAGTTGCAATTCCACCGCCAAGTTCTGATGACATTGATGAGTCACTTGAGCTTTGCTGACATGGGTTATGTCCCAAACGTCCTCTTAATGGAATTACAGCCTTCGTTTGTAGAGTTTGGGGAACATTCTATCACTTGTTAAGTTAACATTTATTTATTTACTTATTACTAGTCAACCCCAGCTTGAACCTTGGCAATAATGATAATCAAAGTATATTTAATGGCAATAAACAGATTGAAATATGGACAGTTTTACCATCTTATGCTTTCCTTTGTGCCATCCCGCTGTCTTTAGCCAGAGTAGGTCTGCCTTCTGTTTGGACTCCCCTTTGTCATTGCCACCGTAACTAATGAAAACAATAAGCATCTTTTCTGATAGTTGCTGCCATTGTTCCCTGCAAAACCTCTCCCCTAAAATCTGTCTACTCAGTGGAACTGGGTAGAGAGTTCATAATAAATGAGTAGGAGAAGGTGTAAAATCAATGTTTCTTCAGGTTCTGTCAATATAAATATATTGACTTAGTAATCTGCTATGATTTAGTCATACACTGCATGAAAAGTACTAGAGTATGAAATGTAACCACAAATCATTTTAAAGTAGTGTGACAGAGCAGTGATAGAATGATCACAGCAAGTATATATTACTTATCACTATGCTATAAAGATGTTATACCGCTCTCAAGGAAAAGAAAACCTGAGATAGAAGGAGCTCTTCATTAAGCATTGTACGGTGCCAAATACGAGCTGATAGCAATTTGCCTCTGTCGGTATTAAAGCTGAGGTCAACAGCTCAAACCACCTGTCAATTTAAAAATCCCATCGGCAGCTTTCATGTACCGCGGAATCTCATAAAGCTGTTAGTTATAGTTTGAAAGCGACGTTCAGATTTTTTTTGGTGCACAAGCTTACAGAATAAGCAGTTCTCTCTCTCTCCNAGTTCTCTCTCGCTCCCCCTCCCCCCCCCTCCCCCCACTCTTTTGTGAAACCTAGCATGAATCTTATGAGATGGCCAACTACTGTCTCAGCTCTCAGAGAACTACTCTGATAGAGACAGGGACAGCAACAAAAGAGGAGTTGTCATCTTTTACACATGTCCCTATGTCAGTGTGCCTCATGGCATCCTTATCTTTTCTTTAGAGACCACAGGGCTTAGTGGAAATACTTCCCTCCTTTTGTTTCTGTTGCCAAACTGGCTCAATAAAGCCATTCCCTCATCTTTAATATAGAGGTTAATTCTAAACATTATTTTTCCATCTTAATCTAAATGCCTTTACAAATTAGATAAAGACCTTGGACTCCTAAGAGTTTGCCTGAAGGTCATCGTGTTGTTCAAATTTTAGCCTGTTTTCATGAGCTAAATGCAAATCATTTTCTATGGAGTGACATCCAGCTTTCATTTCAGAACTAAGTAATATTTCATATATACTTCTACATTATTGAAATGTTAAAATATTATTCTTAATGTGAAACATTCTTTGAATGTATTATACACACTTTTTTTTTTCTCCAAAAAGACAGCAGAAGAAATATATAGGTTTGCAAAGAACCCACAGTGAGCAGAATAATTGCTTGTTATTACTCCTCTACTAGTAAAAGTTTGATTCAGAAACCTCTTTTAAAAAGACGTCTGGTTCTGTTTTGCAAAAACATTAGTATAACTTTGGAATACCTTGACTGAAGCCGGTGGATTTAAACACGTTAATAAAAATGGAAACGGAGTGGAATCCAGTATAATAAATGTTGTTGTTTTTCTGGCGAATCCATCATTTATGGAAGGAATCCAAGAATCATCTGATCTGAGTTGGCCCTGCTTTAAGCCAAGGGCCGGAGCAAGTGACCTCCAGAGGTCCCTTCCAACCTAAATTGTGCTATGGTCCTGTGAGTTCTAATCCTACAGGAATTAGGTTCCAAGGTGCCATTTCCTGCTCCACTGAAAATCCAGCCTCGGTCAGCCCCAGAGGGCAGGTTGGTGGCTAAAGAGTAGAAGCTGACTGAATTAAACAATGAAACTCATCCGATGGAAATTCCATCTTCTCACAATAAATCTGATATAGGGCAAAGATGGACTGTATTCATGACTTTGTCTAATAAGTCCCTTATGTATTTCATGTGAAGGAATTGTGTGGATGGAGGTGCGTGCACATGTGAGAAGTGAAATAAGTTCTTATGGATAGTTGCTATATGGCTATACCAGGAGTGCTAAATGTGCCAAAAAAATCTGATAATGCCTTCAGCAGAGACAGGTGATTTGAATGGTTTGTCAGAATACTAAATTATGAGTGGGCTTGTGACTATATTAAAAAGAAAGTTCCTTAATGGATTTCTAGGGCTCTTTAAGATTGTGGAAGAATCTGTTTTCACTAAAAACATTGTGGACAAATGAAATATTCCTCTTATTTGTTGTATTTTCATCTCTGTATGAATCTCTGTTGTAAGAGCTGCCCTCCTTCCAGTACTCACCACCCCTAAAACATTCTAGATTTGTTGAAATAGGAGTTCAAGGAACTAGGAACAGATTCTTTATTGAACAGCAGGAGTGTGATATCAGAAGCTACTTAATCTACTTACAGTGGTCTTTAATTTGTATAAGGTTTTTATACTTGTTTAAGATACCTTGGGAAGTTGTCATCATTTTTTAATCGCATTTGATAGAGAGTGGATAAAATATCACTGCTGTGAAGTACAGATTCTGATAACACCAGAGCTCTGAGATGCAAATTTTTTTTTGCCAGCTGGGAGTGAGGGCTATTTTTTTTGGTGATGCCAATTCAATATGTATTTGCATGTAACTTGTTATGGCTGATTTTTGCTACAAAATTTATCTTCACGAGCAAAGAGACAAGGGGATGCTACTTTGAATTGTTCCGTCTTTTCTTTGAAGTAAAGATAAATGTTATAACAGAAATCAGCACTCTCTTAGTCTTCATTTATACAACATGGGTGGCTAATTGCCTCTGAGCAATCCTGTTGTTACTGAGAATCATGGCTGATGAGATATGAAGCTTTGAAATAAAAATACCTTCTTAATGTCATCAGCATTTTGACTGACAGCCTGTTTTGCCCATCTTTAATACTCCTGTTTTATAAACAGCATACACGAGTATAATAGCTGAGCTGCAGATAGGGCATCAGTCTTTGCTCGCTAGGGGATAACTTGTCAACATGTTCATGACTTACCGCCCGTGTGTTCTGATGGCATTCTTAACTCTCTCAAATAAACATCCCGTCTAAACCTAGGCTATTAGATGGCCACGTTATCTCTGCAACTGACCTTCTACAAACTAGAAAATTACCAGATTATATGTTCCTAGTTGATTTTTCGCAGTCTCAGCTAGAGGCACGTCATTATTCTGATTGATAGTGTAACCAGTCGCTGGTAATTCCAACATTAGTACTGGCACAATTTAGAAATTTACCACAGTTTAAATTGCAGCTACTTAAACAAAAACATAAAAATAGATATCACTCAGGAAAAACATGGAATATTCCTGTTTTCTTTTTAATTCCCTACTTCACTTTTTACCAATTTCCATTCAAAATTATTTCTTTGAAAATAATACATTCTTCTGTGCTGGCATTATACTTAAAACTGGTAGCAAGTGTCATCCAAGTATAATTTAGTTGTGATCCAATCTGGTTTAATGGTTTTGCTTTAATTGCTACCCTTCTCTTGGTTTCTAACTGTTCATCTTAATTTTATTACATACATATTTTTATCAAAATAGAGTAACTTAGATATGGTAATTCACATTTTCTCCTGTACAATTTAAAGGCAATCCAGAAAAATACGTAGTAGAATTAATGTAAGGCAAAACATCAGTATACTTGCTGTCATTTTTTAAATAACATGTAGAAGTGAGAGATACATTTAAAAGGATCGGTGTATGGAATTAAAAACCCTGAGAGGTTTCTAATAGACTGAAGCAGGACCTGATCCTTCTAGCTATTGTGTCTCTCTTCCTGGCAGTGACACCCTCAGTGTTAAGGGAGCCTCAGTATACAGCAAGAGGATTAATATTTTGCAAAATCGGGTTTTAAAAGGTCTAATTTACCTCACCATAAATTCAGTGACACTCTGGACAGGCTTTGTGAGAAATAAACGTTGAATAGGTTGCATACATTTTAAAAAACAAACCTACTGTGTTAAAAATAGATTTTCAAAACCAATTATAAAGTTCCAATTTTTGCTGTAATAACTATGGGACAATTACAGATTGACTTAACGCCTCAAAGCAAATCATCACCGTTTAAAATACTTTGTCATGCCTACTATCCCTATCCTCATAACATTTCATTTTGTGTTAATGTGTCATGTGTTAGAAAAATCATGTAATGATAAAGAAAATGTTCATGTGGAAGGTTAGAAATTACTTTAATGAGTTATTATTACCTTGCTCGCAGACTGTTGGTAATATTTTTGTGTTATTTTAATGTATTCTGAGTAGTGACAGAGGCACTAGTCAGATTGGATCATCAAGAACATTCCCCTGGGAATCGGGGCAGGATGTAGTCCCCTAAGAAACGATGTGTCAGATTAAGCTGATGCTGTATTCGCAGGAGATGCAACACCACAGAATGAAATAAGAAATACACTGAAATATGTTATCTATTTCACATCTGTTATGACTTGGTGTAGTGCTATGGAGACTGACACGATGACCACAGAGGTACTTCCCAGCTGGAGGCATTAGCTAGCAGGATCCTCACTCACTCGCAGGGTAGTAACGTCTCCCATAATTTCTTCACTGCCCCCACACTGAAATGGGCTCATACCTGAGGTGGGAAGATGGCAAGGTTGCAATAAAAAAAGAAACAAAAGAAAAAACGCGGTCCCAGTTGAAAGCAGTGCTTGTAGGTTGGTTTGACACTGATCTCCGACTGCTTAAAGGGACGTTACTGTTATTGGTGATCAGTAAATGAATAGTATCAGTCCATGACTGTAACAGATATTTAAACAGGCAAAAGGTATTAAATGCCACTGTATTAGAATAGCAGCGTTGTGAATGTAACGCTAGGGTAGGCTATTTCAGCCCACAAAAATCAAGAAATTCATAGGCTGTCTCGCGACCGTATCCCCACTGCATTGGGTGTTGCTTTCTGATTCTCTGCATACTGCTGGCTTGACTGGGTGGAAGTATTCCTGCAAATAAAACCTTCCTGAGAGATGGTGGCTCTGCAAACACAACTTCAGATCGCCTGCCTTCTGTGCGTGTGAATCTCAACTATGGAGTTACATTCACATAGTCTCTTTTTGTACTTGAATATATGACAGAAGCGTTATGCTTCCAAACAATGTTAAAAACTGAATAGAGGATAGTACATAGTATTCCATTTTGTTATGCTTAGAACTTCATTATTTCTACATTAAATTAGTGAAATTCTCTTCCTCTTATCCCAAGCAGTAGGTGTAGTAATCTGCACCATTTAATGTCAATACAACAGATCTGTTTTGAGGCTCAGAAAATTTCCTCACGTACTAATTAAAAAAAAAGCAGATTTCATTCTGCTGTCTCAAAAATGGCTAAGGAGAATTTTAGCTTTCGAAGAACAGTTCTAGGAGACTTTCTAGGTAATGTTTTTAGGAAAAACAAAGATGATTATCAGCTTGAAAAGTAGGTTTTTTTCCGATAGTTAGAGAAGATACTTCCAATGAAAATACCTGTATTTGCTTTGGCATATACAGCGCCTTGAATATTCCTTGTAAGCTTGGAGGGTTTTTTTTTAAATCAAATGTTTTCCCCTGATCCTTTCTGTTGGAGACAAGCCCAAAGCCACCAGATTCTGATCCAAAAAGGAATTTCCCAAACTTCATCATGTGGATTTAAAAATGAAAAACAGGACCAAACCACGAGAAGTTATAACTTTATTATCTGTTTCCTCCATCACATCTTTCTTGGAGCATATTGTAGACTGAAATTATTCTTTTCTTGGACAATAAGATGCGCTGGGGAGTTTAATAGAGGTGATACGCAACAGGTTATAGAGTCCACTGAGGATGATTACTGTGGAGGGTGTCACAGTATAAAACACTTAAGCCTCTCCTCCAGCTTTGGGCTGTTGCCCCGCAGAGGGAGGACAGCAGTCAGGCTGTCTCTGACTGACAGTCAGTCAGACACACAGGCCAGTGATAGCAAAACTCCCATCAGGCTCAGTAGGCTTCAAGTCAGGATCTAAGTTTTCACCATCCATTGCACAGCCTTCAGGACCAAACCGCTATAGAGTTATAACCGGCGTTCCTACTTGCACCAAGACATCAAAGAAAGACGACTGCTAATTTTCCTTAGAGAGAGACAGTCTCTGATGAGCACAAGCATCTATACAGGCCTTGGGAAGTAGGATGACACCTTATTCTGCGAGCTGCAGTGCGCTGGACCAGGAGGTCCAAACAGCGGTAATCATATACCCAATGCAACAAAATTATCCAGCCTTGAGTAACCGATTCCTAATGGAATAACAGGGATGTAGTGGCGTTTTCTGTAGGGTTTTTTTATTGTTACATTTTTGCAGGAATCTTTCATTAACTTTTTGCACATGTAATGGTTTGAAGCATTAGGGTCTGAACTCTTTTTTGCTTCGTGTATTCAACACCTCCTCTCCATTCCAGCAAAAGGCTGCTAAACTGAAAACACTCCTTTCACTTATTCATTGTTGTCTAGTAAATGCAAAGTTGTATTATTTGCATGTGGCCATAAATGACTGTATAACCTCAGACTAAGGAAGACGTACACCCCTCTGAGTGATCCTTAGAGAAATTCAATGCATTCCAAATGTAAATATAAAGAAAACAAGAGGGATAGGGACAGCAATACCCATACTGGCTGCTTTTCTTGAAAACATGCTTGGTTTACTATTCATGCTGGTGATCAGAAAATAAGAAGTTTGTGTAAGAGGGTTGTACAGAGACAGTGAGATGCATTTAGTGCGTGACCATTTTATAAATAAAGTAACTATAGACTTCCGAAACATTTTATTCGTGATCTCATGGTTTTGTCATTCTCTGGAAGTAAAAATATTGACATTTACCAGGCTGTTTGTTCCAGCTTTCTGATCTCCTGCAGTTTATTTTTATAACAACCTTATCGATGAGCCTCTTACTCAGCTCTCTAGGTTTAACTGAGTTGAGTCGATTTGTTACCACAGCTTCAAGTAGCTGTTACAGAACAAGCGAGACATCCTAATAAAGCTGTAAACGTGTTTACTCAAACATGGTATTGATTTTACTTGGAGAGGGAGAAGCCAGCGCTTAGCATGGTGTCAGGGAGGATGAATTTAACTGCAGTTTTTCATTGTCGTCTGTCATGGTTGTGAAACACTAAGTGAAGCCACAAGAGGATAATTAGAATTGCCAGAAATTTAGCCCCTAAAATCAGTTAACCACTTGGGATTTTTGTAGTTTAATTAGTTTTTATTAAAACTTTCCTCCAGTGGTATAGGCAGGAAGGCTTTTCTAATGTTCTTTTCAGTGAGGGTGAGATTTCAAGGTTGCCACTTGTTAGATATACATCTTAAATGACTGGTTTTCTGAAAGGGTTGGTAACCTTTTTTCTCTCACTTGTAATTAGCCTGGCACTACAGTTCTGTAGAAGCACAAAGCCATCTCATTTTAAAAGAGAGGGAAAGACGCATGTTTACTGTGTGCACTTGTTTGTACGTGTGTACATCTGCAGTTAATAACATATATGTGCATGTGTGGAATAATTCTTACACTGTATTTTGAGAGAGAAAGAGCGAAGGTGTGTGAAGATTGAAAGAAGTATAGTGTGTTTGAAGACGCATGCATTTAATTTGTCTTATATACTGTAAGTCTAATGTGTCAGACCACAGTGCCAAAATACATGAAAACAGAAGCCAAATCCCACCCTTAATCAAAAACGTTTCCATTTAGAATAGCCAACATTCGGTTTGATAGCAATGGGCAGGGCCTCTGGCTTACCACAGTTCTTGGCTGTAATATCCACCATCTGCCACAAAATTAAAAAAGGAGAAACCTCAGCATGTTGACGTACGGTCGTTCAGTGACTATATTGCAGAATCATCTGATGCCAGCATCTTTATACAAAAATCTAGGTTGGCTGGTTGGCTCTTGGCACCAGCGTTTCTAACCACCTGATTACAACTGACCAGACTCGTGTTACCACAACATTAACCCACTCCAACAGCGCTAAAAGACGTCCAAAAAAGCCTCAGTCATATCAGCTACGAGGCTTTAAACTGCTAGGGTAATGTGTTTTGAAAACTGCATCTTCCCACACTGCTGGCCTGGAAAGCTAGTGGGATCACATAAAAATAGATGAGCTTTCGAGCAACTGTGATCAATGCTGTATACAAACGAGAGCGTAAAAAGGTGCTTGCAACTGTCCCCCTTAGTGGAATAAAACCATTTTTAAAAAGGCAGTTCATAAATTAAGCTGTAGAAACTTTAAATACAAAAACAAGAGAGGAGGCAGCTCAGCTGTTCACGATCCTTTCTGTGGCTGGGACAATTTTGCCGGTGAGTGGCCTGGCTAGCGTGGCTTATATTAGATGCTTCAGGGTTCAGCTGGAAGAGGAGAATTGTCTGGTAACATCACAGAGCAAAAAGATTTTGGGGGGCTCTGGCTCAGGGTCAGCTGGTAATTGTTTATAATTAATGCATTTGATAATTGCTTTTTTCCTGCTTTTCTATCTTGCATTTAAAAAAATACATTAGTTTTGCCTTGGGCATTTTATAAAGGTTGGAAGTGTGAGAGAGACTGCAGAAAGACGAGTAGTGGGGGAGCTGGGTGTCGGAGTCTATAAACGGATTTCCAGCCAGCATTAGTAATTAACAGTCATTAAAATTAATTGTCAAGTGTACAATTTGAAATGAAACATTTGGCTTCAATATGAGCTGTTTTTAAGTGTTGTTAAACCATTACTGAAGCAGACCAGAACTGTTTTAAAATCTCGGCTATTGGACTCCCACATTCCTATCCAACTGCACTAGCGCTAGGCGCTCGTTCAGAATTACCACTGATAATCTGAAAACAAAACTTTCAAAGAAATCACTAATTTCAGTGAAATTGCCTCTGAAATGTCTATTTTGCTGGCCACAAGAAAATGAACTTGGTTCTCCTTTAATGATTTTTAAGTGCTACTCAGCTCTTAGAAGTAACAAAGTAAAGACAACACCTTTTGTGTCAGTTGGTGACTGCCTTGCTCTGTCTTTTCAGACTTACATTGACATCCCCAAAGAGATTTGAGCCGGTTTCAGTGAGGGCCTTGGTTTGGGTCTGGATTTTGAGGCTCAAGCACCACTTCTGGCACTTGGCTTACAGAACTTTTCGTTTGGTGGTGAGCACAAAAAGGATGAAAGCAACTTAAGTTTTCCGTCCCTCAGTCTGTTTGCAGACCTAACGATTATAAACATTGTCTTTGAGCACATGTAGTAAGGAAGCTGGAGATAATAAAGATTTACTCTCAATTATGTCAGGCACGCTTTTCAGAGCAAAGTGATTTCAGAGATGCTTTTCTCTACTGAGCAGAAAGGAAATAATTATGGGCCAAAAATAGCTATTGATGTGTTATAATCACTTCTATCATCTGGGAATGCGAATACATTCTGTACCACTGTAAGGTTTAAAGCAGCTTCTAAAGCAGAGTAGTCTTTGCTTTCTAGGAAGACTCTGAATAAGTGGGATAAATTGGACACAGTTCCAAATAATCACGAGTAGGTACAAGGTGGTTTCTTGGCTGTCCATGCCTGTGAGGGACAAAAGGCATCCCAGTCTACTCTGAAAGCTTACCGAGACATCCTGCAACTGCCATTTCTCTTCCTCCATAAACACTTTGGATGTCAGGGCAGGAGGCAGAAAAGTGGGAAGGTCTTGAGTTTGGTCCTTGCCTTTGTGTTCTAGTGTGAAGAGAGTGGTACACCTTGCATTAACACCGTCCGCAGCTTCTGCAGTGTAGAAATGCTAGCGCAGAGTAGCTGCAATTAGAAGATGGTAGACAATATTGCCTGAAGTTGTTTTGGTAAAGTATTTGAAGCGAGGTTGTCTTGTGTAGCCAAAATATGCTTCTGCTTTCTGCACTCCATTCCAATGATAATCAGGAACTAGTCAGGCCATGGCAGAAGTTCAAATAGTTGCTGAGCTACTTCAGTAGGTGCTGGGATGATCTAGTTCTGTGATCCCAGGCCTGTGATACAGGATCGGAGTTCAATCCTGCCCTTTCCGACTGCGAAATTGTAGCAGGAGTGTGAAGTAAGTCCGAAGCCATGTTCACTTATCTTCTTGCATTTCCAGACATGGCACTTTAAAGAGATGACAGCCCTCAACTGCTTATCGTCTTCCCTCTGCCGCCCTGCTCGCTGGTACAGCTGTTTGAGTACTCACTAACCCACTTCAGTTTAAATAGCTGGGTTAGCAAAGATCGATTATTCAACAGCTTACTGTTTAAACTAATCTGGCTCATTTTGACAGAGTATCAGGTTATGCAAGCAGCAAAGAAGGATGGTGAAAAACAGATGGGGCAGTAACTTCTTCAGCTGGAACTCGAAGATCTGAATCCATGCCTTGAGAGGATGACTCACGGGTTTGCATCACACTACCTTATACACTGGAGGAGGCAAACTCGGAATTATATTCTGATCATGTTGCTTTTTACTGCATTAACTAAAAAGAACATTCTGCAGCTAAGGCAGCCAACCTGATACAGCTCTTTGTTTCTCTGCTCAAACAACAGTGCTTTCTGGTGTTCCCTCGGGGTCTGCTTTGCCAACTGCCTAGTCTTAGTGTGTGATGTAATTCTGTGTTTGTGATATGTGTGTTTGTATTGTCATTCGATGTGATATTGTGTCAGATACTGCTATTTCTATTTCATCTATGAAACACATACCTTTTAAGAGAAACTCAACAGACGAGAGAGTGGTTTGAGGGCAAACTCCCCACTGCAGTTTCTACATACCTCATATATGACAGCTGTACATAATGTCATTTCTTCACCACTCTGAAATCACAGAGATCTCTCATTTCTGTCCTCAGTTAGAACAGGATGTTCTTTCACCTGATTCTGTTTCCACTTAGATCAGAATAAATAAGAAGTAGCTTCACTGAAGACAAAAGACACATGCTAGCTTGAAACTAGAGTGAGCCTGGGAGATGATGACAGTCTCAGTCTAGTTGATACTGAAAAATAATTAATGTTTTATGGTCCTTCTTTCCTTGGATTTTCTCATCTTCATATATGTCTGATGTCTGGGTCGTAAACATAGAGGACAGTTGTTCTTTCTTGTGTAAGCCCCTCTCTGAATTCGTGCTCTGCACAAAACCTAGCCTCGCGTTTGCCTTTGGAGGCCTGCCCAGCGCATCTTCGGTACTTACTGAGTCAGAAATGGACTGTCTGAGCAGCCTCACTTTACATACGGTTACAACTTGCTCTCAGGTTTGAACCACCCAGAAGCACACTGGCAAGCTTCTGCCTCCCAGGCAGTTTAAATTTAAGGACTGACATTCTCCGCGTATCCAAGAAAGTTTCTCTTAAGAATGCATGTTAATTTAATGGAGAGCAGACCATTTTCGTCTTGTTGTTCAGAAACGGTCTGGTTTCTGCCAGGCATGCTGTTTGAATTTCTCAACTGTTACCCGACTGTTGCAGCTGGACCATCCTGCCGCAGTTGTGTTGTCTGGCATCCCCTCACTGCCATCAGTGGTAGCACTCGCAGCACAGTTTCCTCCTGTTTCAGATTCTCATCTCTGTATACTGAAAAATCCTGTCTTCTCCACTGGTGCTTATGGACTTAACTTTTGTTGGTGAAGCAGTCATTTTTTCCCAGCTAGTGTCAGTCAATAATTGTGAAATTCGAGCTCGTATGTAGTTCTCTAGAAAAGCATTGATGTCAGAAACGTACAAGCTTTCTCCTAGTTGTCAGCCAAAGTGCCTACTTTCTATGGCCTCCCTGTTCCAATGAAAAGTATTTGATTTATAGATTTAGTAGTTTCAAACTCTTCTCCCATCCAGTGCAGTTTAGAGAAAACAATGCATCAACTAGGCTTCTTTTCACTATCAGTCATGACCGAGAAGCCAAGATTTCCTTGGTAATTCACGAAAACGGTGTCCTTTGCTCACCAGTATTATCTTTTGTTAATCTAACCTTATTTTTCATGTTTTACGTTATTTTTAATCTTGAAGGAGCAGACATTATTGCGTAGGATAAAATATTTTTATCGTGTTACAAAAATACGCTCTGATGTGCCACAAAAGGAACTATTTAGAAAAGGAGCGCAGGTTAAATGAGAGCATCACAATATAATGTAGACTCTTTGTTCCAATAGTAACCAAGCTGAACAGAGAAAATGTATTTGAAAGCAAGCTAGCCAAACATATCACCCTTGAATCAAAATTTGTAATGTGTCAGGAATTGGTACCTATGAGCTCCGTAGTACTCATGAGAGACGTGGTTTCAAGACTGGATTTGTACTCTCAAGGCCCAAAGCCTGTCAGAGCATGACACAGGAACTTGAAATGGTGGATGAAAGCTTTAAAAAGAGCGTGTTTCAGCTTGCTCGAAATCTGATTTTCTTGGGCAAGCCTCGCTCTCCTTCTGTGATGGGATGAGGAAAAGAGATAGATCTGAAACATATTAAAAACAGGATAAAAGTGAATAAAATATTACCTCTAGAATGGCAGAGGAGAAAACCTTTTCCAAATTTGAAATATGTATTTCACCTCTGCCGTAAGTTCTGTCATGCTTTTGGTCACAATAGTTTCAACCAAGACAAAATGTTTCAGAACTGAGGGACTCAATCCATAAAATTTCTGGTGCCACTTGTACTTAACTTTTCCAAGTACCTATAAATAATCTCCTTTTTGGGACTCTCTGCTTACATTCATTTAAAGAGGTGTTCTGGTTTTCAAAACACTCGGCTCGCAGTGATTGCTGGTGTAAGCCGTGCACGCTAGGGCTTTGCTGGCTAAAGCAGTGCACCAAGTGCCTGATGCTGAGCGGGGCCTGGCTCTCCGTACACTTCGCTGTTTATTTGTGTCTCGGAACACGCGGAGGTGCCCGCTCGTTCTGAAGTCTTAGGTTGAATTTCCCATAATCAGGGGCAACAGATGTCATCTAACTTTCCTCAGCAGGTAGAAGTCGCTCACCTACTTTTTGTTGTGAACACCTGTAACTGCAAATATAGACAACGTTTATTTGTTATGTGCCTTTCTCTTTTTTTTGGGAAAAGCTTGCAGAGTGACAGTTGTGTGGGGCTGTGGCTGTAGCCAGTATGAACAGAAGGAGCTCTCTTCAGCAGGGAGAACTGCTTCTTTGTTTTTAAAATGGTATTTGAGGAATCAGGGGCTCTCTCTGGGAAAAAAGAGAGCAAGAATCCTAGTAAAATAATTTTGAGAGCGCTCATAAAGATCAGTCTTGATAATCTTTAATTTACCTGAGGCTACCAAATGGAGACTTCAGGTAGAAACAACCACAGCAGCACTCCAGCTCAGCAGGTCACTCAAGCGCAATACTAAATTTCAAGTAGCCCAAACCACGATACCAGGATACCTGTACATACAGTTAGGCCAGTATTTCAGTGCTTTGCCCTGGGACAAACTGAGACTCTCAAAACGCAAATCTAACCATTTTCTTCCTTCTCTTTCTCTCCCACTTTGTTCCACAGGCTTCCTCTCACAGCTCGTCTATGACCGGCCAGTGACCGAGTGCATCCGGGCTGGACATTACGCAGCCAGCGTAATTATCAAGCGTTCGGGTTGCACCTTCCCAGAGAAGCCTGACTTCCACTGATAGTGGTGAATTGGAGGGATCAAGAGTAACTCCCATGTTGCCATGGGACTGCTGCCTACATTTTTCCTCCTTCCCTTTCCTCACCTTTCCAATTACCTGCATCAACGCTTCTGTACTTCTGTTCATTGTATTCTAAACAAAATATATATTTCTATGGTGTTTTCCTCTTCATACCACTACAATGTCTCAGTAGTCTTAACTTTTGGAAACAGTGCTAAGTGAAGCTTATTCTCTCATCCATCAGGAAAAATTGTTCTATTTACACAGTTTATAAGGAAGTCCCATGTAAATGACACTGCTGATTAACACCATTAAAATACTTCTGTTGAATTATCTAGTTTGTATCCAGCTGCGGCCAAATCCTACTCAACTTGCGTGAAGTCAACAGACCTGACTTTATTTGTCACTTAACATTATAAACCGGGAATTGTTCTTTCTATGTAGTGGAGTCACACTAGTGTAAAGAGTGGTGTAAAAGTCCCAAGAATTTCCTTACATATTTGAGCGTACAAGATCTGGCCATCAGACCCAGCCCAGCTTCCATGGAAGTGAGTAGCTATTTTGTCAGTAATTTAAGGTCCTGATCCAACGCTGATGTCATGCATTCGGTCGTCTTGCACCGATGCCAGTAGTTTTGGGCCTGACCCTGCGTGAGAGCAGGGTCTGGCCTCTCCGCGTACAGTCACATTCGTCTGTCAGGTGAGTTAGCAGATAGGTACTTTCAGTGATTTCAGGGCAGATGCGTGAGTTGATGATGAACATAAACATACAGATCGATCCTATCTCCTCCACGTGAGCTTTCTAGAGGCTGCATTTAATTAAGGTACACATAGTGATAATGAGGTACAGAAATATTCATGCAGGATATATTGACAGGATATGCCAAACGGAATCTCTGAAACGCACATTTTTAAACTTTTAATTTACTTTGGATAATTAAGCAATATGGTGGATTTTGTTCGTATTTACAGTATTCAAAGAGGTGATCTGACACTGCATTCATTACTTTGCTATGTAATTTGATACTGATAAATAAAAAATTGTCATACAGTTACTCCTGGTTTTGTATTGGTATGTGCCCGGCTTTCCTCCACGTATGGTACTGAAATGGGAACTGGACATGGGTGCTTAACCCACAGTACCTGTTAGATCTCAACGTTTCGTACGTGACTTCCAGTGTCCAGGTGGGTGTTGAAGGGTGATCTCAGCAGTAAGGAAGGGAAGGAACATCAGTTTGGTGTTTGTATAACAGGAGAGATGAAAAATTAATGGCTAGGATTCATCAAAGTATGTTAAGTCAGTGAGGGCCTCGCACTTTACTGCGTAGCACGGAACAAGGGACACACAGAGACTGAATGTTGTTGCTACAGTTTGTGTAATAACACAAACTGGTGAGAAATCAAGGCTACGATCCCAACTCCCTTGTTTGGCACAGTATCCAGTCGGATACACTGGAGAACAGGCTCTGTCGTCTTAGAGATCACCTGGTGGGATCCCTGCGAGTACATCAAGGAGCTTCAAACCAGCCACTTCTGAAGATCCTCATGGGGCCATGGAACTCCGTCATCGCAAGCACAGATCACGGCATCGTAAGTACCGTCTGTTCTTCAAGGACTCAGGCTCACAGTTTCTATCTGAAAAAGGTTGCATGTACAGGCCTTGACTATCTGTGGACCTGCTCATGAACAACTTTGTCCAAGTAAGACTTGTCTGGTTTCTTCATGGTGCTACTCTCGAAAGAGCTTTGGACTTTTCATTTCTCATGTTCTAGCATAGGAGAGGGGATGAGGAATTAATATATTGGAGTGAAAATGGAACTGCAAACGAAACTGAAAGAGGCTACAGTGTGCGTGGTCTTCAGGCTTTATGGGCTGATCAGAAGAATGTTATTGTTTACATCTTATGGTTAATTTTTAATTCTTTAACTTGATATATCCACGCGATAACGTTTTAATCAAGAAAAGCCGACAGGCCGAGGAAGGATGTGTTGCAGTCCCTGCTTTTAATATATGGTCACATGTGCCACATCACACATACTGCATGAATTTGGCAGTCAGTAAGGAAAAACCCAATGGTCTAGTGGTTAAATTTACTGTTCCCTTTGCTCTGCATTCGTGACGCTCTCCATTCCTTTTGAAACAACTTGGTCAATGTCCTGGCCAGATAATTGTGGTCCATTTAAAACAGAATATAAATATGTAAACATTCTTTACCGTACCAATGAAACTACCAGACTTACTAACTACTGTCAAGACTGACTAACTACTGTGAAGGAAGGGAGGATATGTAACGGAAGGTAGTCATAACATAGGGGGGGTCTTCTCTTTCTCTCTTTCTTTCTTTCTTTCTCTTTCTGTCTTTCGCTCTTTGTTTTGGCCATCCCTTGTTTTCAATTCAGGATGCAAGAGAGTCAAGTCAGAGGTTCTGTTCTGATGTGCTTGGTGAGCTTGGGCTCCTGACATTTGGCTCTGAGGGTCAGCTACAAAGCATAATTTGAAGCCAGTGGGAACAGCTGAGGAATAAACTACTACCCAATTCATGGAAGGGCATCAGAGTCTGACCTGCTCTATTTAGCCATTCATTATTTCTCCAATATCTGTCAATGGATATTCTCGGATGATATATGGATACTTAGAAGTGTATTGCCAAATCAAGCTAAATAATTTGAATTTGTGCTGTCAAATTACCTGTCAACTTCATTCTGGATTCTTTTCAGGATCTGTATTTCTTTCCTGCTTCTCACTGATGCAGGGGGTTTTAATCTATGTAATGGATAAGGGTGCCAGCCTTAATATTCTCTCTCACAAATATTCTCCCTCTCTCTGTGGTCCCGCACCATCTTACTCCACACAGAGGCATGTTAGAAAACTGGGCTTCCTGAAAAACATCACTGAAAGAGTTGTCTGCCAGGGACATGTGCCACCGTCTCAAATCCCAGATGGGATGACTGAAGTGAGTCTGTCACTGAGCTTGAGCCATCATTCAAACCCAGCGTTCTTACCTGGGATACTTTCAGGAAAACAGCTACTGGAAATCCATTTCCCACTAGCCACCGGCCAAAGCTTATCGCCCTCACTCAGATAAAACTCTTCCCTTTTGCTGGAAACAGGACTGCATCTCCTGTGCCCGGCATTGTGCCTTTTAGGCTTGTTTTAGTACCACATCAGTGGGTAGCAACGCTGCTGAGATGAACAGGCAGGGAAATAGGCCCGGTATTCAGAAAGCCACATGCGAAAGAGCTGAGAAGAATTAAGAGCTGGGAATCAGGAAATAAAGGTTGCAAGTGATCCGCTTTGTTACTTTGCGCAGATCACTTTCCTCTCCCAATCTCTGTCTGTAAAGATGGTAAACTCAAGAGGTGAAGGTGGTAAGAATTCAAGTAGGGCAGCGTCAGCCACGTCTCTGCCTGTACTCATTGCTGGTCTCTCGATTATTTGAATTTTCCCTTTTGTACATGAACTAATTTAAAACTATTTATTTACCCTTAAAGATAGTGCTAGCTGTTACTATGTGTTTGATGGTTAAGGCAGGGAAGGCAAAGGAGGGGAAAGAAAAAAAAGCTTTACTTACAAAGTGAAGTAAAATATGCTACATGAAAATGACAATAGAAATGCACAGTGTTTTAAGATGACAAGTCTGGGAACAATCTTTAATTTGAAGGGTCTTATCCACAGTTTTCATAAAGAAGTGTTAATTAAAAGTGTGATGACATGTTTGGGATTTAAAGGAAATCTTCTGCAAAGGATTTATAGCAATCACAGCTCCAGAGCATTAGGATTACAGATCCTTGTGCTGTTCCTTTTCAGCGATCATGTGGTTGGCCTGCTGTTAAATATAGCTCCCATTTAGTGAATTGAGACAGGCAAGGGAAAGGTAGGGATAGTTTCCCTTTAACCAGCGGGATTTCAGAGGTGTTGGAGATTATACAAGTCATTAGTTTTTACATAAGATCAAAGGGAGAGAGGAAGTCTTAATTTGGGCACCAACTGCTACTGTCTGAAAGTCTCGCAGATTAAATGAGACGAGAACATGTGTGGCGCTAACTGCTTGTGTTGGAGCATGAGCCCATTGTTTTATATCTCACTAACTCATTGTTCTCTTCCCGGAGATAATTCTCACACTTAAGACCTTGGGAGATAGTTATGTCTATTGTGAATAGTTCAGCAACCAACTGGCTCAGAGGTTATTGCCTAAGCATCTTTCCCTCGTTCTAATCCCCTGCAAGGTTTGTTTCTGAGCAGTGTTGTTAATCTAAAATGACTGCTAACTGACTCCTGTGTCAAACATTATTCATTATGTGCTTTAAATGCTTCCTGCAGAGGCCAAAATAAATTCTGCTTTTTAAAAGCAGACCACAAGGAGTGCCTATGTGGGATATTTCCTAAAAGATTAGGCTCAAAATGGCAGTTACGATGATGAGGGGAAAAAACTGTGCTCAAAACAAAGCTTCACAATTTAACCAGGGACATACAAAATGGACAAACCTCAGTTACCAAACCCCGCTTTTCACATAGAATTATCTATAACCTCTTCCTGTGAGAAAGAGCACGCGCCCTTGCAGGGCAGGAGAAATACTTTTATAAAGACATGGAATAAGTGACCTTATTAGCAAATGAAGGCCAAATAAACAAAATCTGTAAAAGCAGTAATTCTTTTGTGTCTTTTTTTTTTCAGGTGTCATGGGGTTGGCATAAAGCGAGAGGGGTTTTTTTGTGTCAATGGCACTGACAGGCCTTGCATGCGTAATGACAGTATGGGAAGAGAGACAGACAGATAGATTTGAATAGCAATAAGGTGGGTTTTCTTCCAGTGTGAAAAGAGCATGGGATTCATGTGTACCGAGATGAAGTATAGCCTTGCTGCACAGTGCAAATATTTAATGCTGTTCTAACTATCCCTTGGTTATTGGAGTGTGACAGTTAATAGCCGTCAGCTGCCAAACCCAGTGAACAGTTTGGTTCCCTAAAAAGAAAATGAAAAGTTAAAAAATGAAGCCAAGTCAGACTAGAAACCTGCAAATCATAAATGTGCTATAGCTTAGCAGCAGATCATCTCCAAAGTTCAGAGCCATGTCGACCTGAGCTGCTTCTCAAATGAGAGAAGGATTGAGTACGGCTGTCTTCTAGTCCTGGCTTTGCCAGGTACTCCCAGGCAAGCTTTGGCTGGGCTTCCTGCCTCCCGAGGCCCTGTTACTCCCTAGTGGTGTTTGTGAAGGAGATTGAGTAACGGCTGGAATGAAGCAAAGCAAAGCATTATCGTTATTATGGATCAAATATCTCAAGTCCGTGACGCAGAGTAAATGCATAGAAAAATGGAAGAGCTCCTAAACTGAGTGTGAGAGAAATTGTGTGCTTGGAAGGCCTCCCCGTCTATGGCGCCATGGAGATGTTAACATTGGTGTAAAATATTGCCCTAAAAGAAGCATTACAGTTGAATAATAGCAGCATATGAGAGAATATTTCAAGAAATAGATTCAGCTTGAAAATCGTCGCTCATTCTACATATTATTTTTGTTATTCATGCTAGAAGTAACGCTTCACTGTACTTAAAAATTGCTCTATTTTGAACATACCTACTTTTTGGGTCCTTGGGAATAGTCACATTCCCTCTTCCCCTGTCTATTTGCTGGCTGTTCTTATGTGACGGAGAGTACCAAATGTGATTAGAAGGCCATGCTCTCCAGGCTCCCTGTGTAGCCCCTGGAAAGCGTGCCTCCAGAGGACAAGTTGGAACGGGGAGCTGAGCAACACCTCCCGAAACGCTCTGCAGGCACCTCTGCTGGCTCCAGAGAGAAGGTAGGATGGGACCTACCTACTCCCGGGCTGTTGGCCATCTAAAGCGGGAGCAGAGGCGGGGACTGATCTGCCCTGGCCTTTTTCCTTTGTTGGTATGCACTTTTCACAGAAAGGCAAGAGGAGGGAAAACAAATAACAAACAGGCAAATAAAGCAGCAAAATGTACAACCATCAGCAAAATGACTCAGGTTTAAATTACCTTGATCTCAGTTCCTGAAAATTACTTGGATTGCAAATTAGTGATGATTCTGCTAATCTTCTCATATTAATACTTGTGGTAGATACTGCACAAAACCCCATTGATCATCGCTGTTTGGGCTTCCTACACAACCGTTTGTTTCCATAGGATTTATCTCTCTCCTGAAGTATTTCCCCACAAACACACCTCCTGTCCCAGTTAGCTTCGTAAAAAGAGTAGGTTTGGAATTTTTTAAGGGGTGAAGCAGTAACCAATCACAATAGTTTTTCCCCAAAATTAGACTCTTGTTATGTCTTTGGGTCAGTGAATTATAAATTAAATCATTGATCCAACTTCAGGATACATTTTCAGGGATATCATCTACTGGGGGGCTATTAATGGCACTCAAGTAACTTGCAATATTTCCAGGGTTCTTCTATCAGCCTATCACATGGACAGACCTATTTTAGTCTGGCCTGTCCTAAAGCGTAGCCAGCTGCTGTGGCTGTCTTGCAGGGTAAGGACAAAGCGCTTTTCTATTCATCTCCCAAGGTCAGTACAATAACAAACACATTTTATGTCTGATAGTGAAAAGCATTTATCAGTGCAACTTTTGCATTCCATAAATAGCCACAGATTTCATGAGATGAACACCCTGGATTTGGGGAAGGTTGTGCTCCAGAGATATGTGATTCATATGTATCATAAATACATACATGATACATTTAATTGTCTAAAATTAGCAGTAAAACAGCCTCTTGAGGCTTAATGTTTATTATGCACAACAGTGTTTCAGGACAAAGCAAGAAACAAGATTTTAGCACATAACCTGGCAAATTCAGCTTGGGAAAGGAAGAAATTAATTTGGAATGACTTGTCACAGTATGTTTACTATACAAATTTACGCCAGCTCAGAAGTTAGTCCTTCTACCCCCCAGCAGCAGCTTAAATTGGGCCATGGGTGTCTCAGAGTAGGAAGGTATTTGAGTTTCCCTGAGGTTCAGAGTTCTGCCCTAAAAAGAAGGCTCACATATTGTTGTCTGAAAGCAAAATGATAAACTGTAGTGTGCTTGGGCATTAACTTGCACAATATCAGCTACAGCTTTGCAGTTTGGGTTGACATGCAGAAGTACTGTGTCATCCTTTGCATGACATATCTGCACACCTCTGTCTGACACAGTCTTTGCTTGTCCCTCTTGATCCTGCCAAAAAAGTCACAAGTAGCATGTTTTATTTATCCTAGCCTTGTAACCTTTTCCTAATGACCTCATTTTTCTGAAAGAGATGAAGATGGGGCAGCGACGGGGAGGACGTCTCTCCTGTGTTGTAGTTCATACCTTCTGAGACAGTCAGCTTCCCTGAAGGCTCACTCACTCTTTGCTGAACTGATGATGGAAGAACTACTCTGTGCTAAAAAGGCCAGTGAGATTTCTAATGATCCATTGTTGCTTATGCCTCTTCCCATGTTTCACGCTGTAGTGAGAAGTCAACTCTGTTGAATCAGCAGGCAGCCCTACCAAAGGACTAGCCTCTTTGCTTTAATTGGATTTAATTCTTGTTCTTTAATTTTCCTTGGATATATCCTGCCCATGTCCTAGCCCACCCTGATGCTGTAATATCCAATGGGATTGGAGTGCAGGGCATTTGACATTGCAGCCTCCTGTAGCACTGGATAAAGTTGAGCAGTACACAGAGCCGCAAGGATCATGAGGGGTTTCGCTTACTTCCCCTCCAAACACTACTGGCAAAAAGAAAACAGACACAAATGCCTGTTGCACAGATCTCTTGCCTCTCTATTCTGCTCATTTAACTCAGCTTAATGATTCTTTTTGCCTGACTCTTCCCTTCCAAAAAATAGCTGTGAATATTCATCTTTAAAAGTAAAGCACCATAGAAGTGGGCCTTCAAACAGGGCTCTCGCCGGCTGCCACTCCTGCTGACAAAAAAGATTGCAAGAAGCAAGAATTTGAATAAAGGACAAACGTCACATATGCTGTGTGCTATGGAGGACAAATGCTGAATACAAAATATGTTTAATTGCTGAGTTAATTATCTCACTAAAGTCTAAATGTTGTTTTTCGGCACTCCCCCCCCCCTCAGTTGTTTACTTTTATCAGTTAGAAAATAAAAAATCAATGTCATGAAAAACATAATTATATTCCTACTAATCTGGAGTGTTTTCTCATTTGAGTACTGCAGTCTGATGCGTTTTATCACTTTCCATCAGATTATAGCAGTGGAAATTGCCAGTTAAAAGCTATGGCTTTAGAGCAAAAAAGGGGAAGAAGAAAACCCACCCCAAAGCCATGTGCCTTGCCAATCAAATCTTATTCCTAATGACAAAGCTTCTGCGATTTCCTTTCTGACAATACATGAATAGCTAGTGAATAATTGGTTCAACAGGAGCTTCATTAAAGTCCAAGAGAGAAAGCAGGATCTTTCATGTGAATAATTTGGAATGATTGGTAAAGATGAGGCATTATTATAGGATTGCCTTCTGCTCCACAGTCAGAAATATGCAGCCTCTTCCTTGCTGAAGTGTGAAAACATTTTGTAAATAGTTCTAGCTGCTCCCGAGTGGTGGATGATCTTGCTACTTAGTGAAATGACTTTTCGGTTGCTACCGTTTCTGGATTAAATGCACCCATTCTCTACACAAATGGAAAGTAATTGAGCTTTGTCTGGGGAGCCCAGCTGCAGACACATCCTCCCACTCCCAGCTTCAGCAGGTTTTGGTGTAAGCCATGGGTGTTTCTCCTCCACCACTGCAGCACAAAGGGTAGTGACACTGACCCAGAGAAGCCCAGATCCTGTGACTACGTGCCCCAGCTCACCCCACCACGCTGCTTCACTCCGTGCCATCCAGTCTGGGCTGCAGAGTACATACGGGTAAGTGCATCAGCCCATCCTCAACGGCTCTGCCACTACAGTCTTCCTGGTGGGCAAAAACAGTGCAGAGAGCTCAGCCTGGCACGTGGTCAGCAGAGTGAACGTTACCCGTGAGAGTCACCTGCGGTCATTTACTGGAGCAGATGAGTCCATGTCGAACAGCCACCTCGCCGTGAAGCACCCTCTCCTCCCGGCACAGTTGCCATGGTCCCCATGCAGCAGGGCAGCGCAGTACAGCAGGGTCCTGCCAGGAATCCACGCAGATGCTCGTGCCACCCTCCTGACAAGTTAGGAAAAGGCAAAGGGAGCAGAGATGAGCTCGGGACTTCAGGGAGTGACCAAGCTCTGGCACTGGGAGCTGACACCCTGTAAAGACAGGCCAATTTTTGAATTTCAGATCTGGGTTCCCTCCTCCACGACAAGAACCCAGACCTGCCAGGCCCAATACTTCCAATCAGAGCCAATTAACCTCAGGGCCTTGCTTGGGATTTCATATGCCCCTAGGTTTGCCATATACCATCTTAAACTCCACATACACCTCAGATTGTTTAAAAAAACTTTTTTTTTTTCCAAAGGGAGGACCAGTTAATTTCTTTACCCCGCAGTAACAGATGCTTCACCTCACATGAAAAATCATTCAGTGATTCTGGCAGCCCCTGAGCTGAGTCACCCGACTCCAGCTGCTTTGGGTGGAGGTGACCTCAAAATGGGGAAACTCAGCAGTAGGGCAGTCACCTCCTTGTCTGTACCCCCCCGGACAATGAAGCCTTCTCCAGTATGTTGTCTCAAGAAATCACCTGTGAAGCTTTAAAACAGTCAGTGAATGCATAAAAATATCACTTTAAAGATAATCTCATAGGGTCATTCACAGCCTTGAGGCAGTGCTCTGTTTGCGATGCGCAGTGTCGGGGTTTAGGGTTTCAGAGTTTCTCACTGTCTGTTGAGGCTTTTCTAGGTGGAGTTGGAGCAGGCCTGGAGCAGGACCAGTGTGGCTCTAGGTGTCCCCAAGGAAACAAGCCCACATCCCAGCTGGACCCTTGCCCAAGAGGTTCAGCAGGCTGTTGTAGGACCACTGTGTAAAGGCAGGTCTCGAGGAGCACATATTGGATGAACATCTGGTGAGGGCAACCATATATGTGCCAGTGGACACACGTGCCCTCCTGCTCTGGCCTCTGTCTGTTTTGACAGGAGCCAAAAATCAGGGAATTGGTTTTTCACCCAGTGTACCCACTATAGCTCAGCACAGTTATGCTAATGTACAGAGACATACGCTACCTGCCAAAATTTGGTTAATTCCTGCCAAATTAATGACTGTAATAAATAACAACAGCAATGTTGAACATGATCCTACTCCTCTAGGCAGTGAATAAAACAGCCTTCCCAACTCAGAGGCTGTGGCCTGATGTCAAGTGGCTGCAACCCAGCCAACTCAGAGCAGCTGAGGAGGCTACGTACACTGGAGGAGATTCACTGCAGGGTAACTTATGGAGGGAGAAGCGAGTTTCATTTGCTGTGAATGCTCATTTGCATGGACAACAGCTAATCTGAGCTGTCCTTTTACCACGCTGAGGCTCCTCACCCTATGTGTGCTTGAAATGTGGAGCGCCACACTATCCCTGCAGGACTGAGACTCTCCACAGGGTCTAGAGCCTTGATAGGCCTTTTTCTGCAGTGTTTGAGTTTACAGACAATGTCCATGTTCATTTGGTATCCTTACAGCCTACTTTTTAAACCATTTACCCCGCCTCTCTCTTTTCACAGGTCTTCAGGTGGCTGGTCAGCAGAGCATGCATTGCTGGCATTAAATAGCCCTATCTGAGAGATGAGAACTAAGAGTATCAGGATTGATATATGAAAAACATCAACAAATTCAGGGCATGCAGCAACAGTGAGCAGGATTTCTGTGAACAGTTTTGCCATTCATTACCAAAAAGAAAATATTTGTCATCGCTCTTCCCCAGAATGTTTTTACAATGGCAGCTGCTACCTGAGCTGGTATTTGGGTTGCTGAGCAAGTGAGCAGCATCCTAAGGAAATAAACACACAGGCAGGTGTGCAACCATGCTCATTTGCTGCTTTTTGAGGGCAGGAGAAGGGTGATGTAATTAGCAGACACATGTTTAAATTTTTAATTAAGAGTTTTAATGGATTATTCACTGCCTACCAGAACACACATGCTCTTACTTTCTCACTCTTTTCGGCTGGGTTCCTAAGGAAACCAGGCTTAGTCAGTCATGCTGCCAGCCAGCCAGCCAGCCTTCCTTCCTAATCAGTGTTGAACTCTTCGGGGTTCATGGCAGGTGAACACCACTTTTGTGGTAAAATCATGACTGCATCACAACACAGTGGTAGGAAAAGGGCTGAGCAGCTGCTGCAGGAGTTTAGCAATAGGCACAAAAAGAATTCTTCCAGGAGGAGGGCCCCAGCCTTCAGCAAAATCAGCTGGGGCGGGGGGGTGGGGGTAGGAAGGCCTGAGAGGAAAGCAGGGGAAGAAGAAAAGAGCATCCTGCCCAGATTCCCTGGACTCCCTCTGACTTACTGTTCAAAGAGAATTTTTTAAATGTGTTTTTAGTCTCATGACACTTGCTGGTGCAGTGACATTCTTTGTGGTGCCACCGTGATACAGGTTGCAGCTGAGGTCGGTTAGGGTGCTGCAGGAAAGGGCATGTAACTGAAAGACCCATCAGACTCCAAGAGTTTTAAGAGCCACTGCTCACACAAGTTGTTTTCTTCTACTTTATGAATTAGTGGTATTTATTCCCAGGATATCTCTATACTATATTTTGGTATAGAAAGGCTAGAAGACTAAGAAAAGGAGTTCCCAAAGTTTCTAGCCCTGCTTTGTTACTGCTGAGACAGAGGAAAATGTAAGACTGCTAATTTTGCTCCTTCCATGGTTCAGTAGTGTAAGTGGTAGGTTTGATTCCTGGCTGATTCCACCATTTCTGTTCTTCTGTGAAGGAAAATGGGTTGACATTTTTGCTGAGATGACCAGTCTTTAAAAGCTATGGAGATTTTGAGAGGAAAAGCCTGCCAGGGAGCAGCAAGAGCTGGCTCTCTGCAAGGGAAGGTGAGCTGGGAGCTGAGGACAGTGACACAGCAGGCAGGGCAGGAATCCTACCAGCCCCACACCCCCCAGGTGAGGCAAGCAGGGCAGGTCCAGTGAGGGTAACAAGGATCAGGCACAGCCCAGTGAGCACCAGGCAGGTTTATGGTGACAATGGGCCCAAAGCCAGGGACAGGCACGGCTGTGGCACAGCAGGAGTTTTAGCTCAGATGGGAGCCAAATGGAAGAGGCTTAGCTTAAAAGCAGGTCCCATGGGGAGTGGTATCAACCCTGGCTGAGGCCTCCCTGCAGTGCAGTGTCCAAGGCCAGCAAAGGAGGTGGGATGCTCTCAGCTGCATTAGCTCCAAGTTGGCCCTGAGCCCAGGCAGCCAAACAGCCAGGAGCGGGGGTGCTCTCAGGGCCCTGAGACAGACCTCGTCTCTCTGTGTTTGCTCTTGCTGAAGCATGGAGGAATGTTGGAAAGTTGCTGCGTGACATGGAATGGTCCCTGATGGCTTTAAAACCCATAATCTTCCCTTTTGGATTTGGGCTTGCCAGATGTAACTGCTGCTTGTTGCCTGGTGGTCCAGCCAATGGGTTTGCCAACCCTATGGAGTCTGAGGAAATCATGAGGCTACTCAGCACCTGCTGGTGCTGGTGAACATTCTGGTGCATATGGGATGGAGGGGACTCAGGCCCTAAGCACAGTATGAGATGGATGACCACCTGGGAAGCCCAAGGTGCAGAGTCATAAATATTAAACTGCAGAAGCTGAACAGACAGAAATTAAACACATTGTTATAGTCTAACAAGAATTAAAAAAAGAAAAACAACAAACCCCAAAACAACAACAAAAACACCCTTCACCTAAACAAAAACAGCAAACAGAAAGCGTTTGGGTTGGTGGTTTTTTTTACGTGCACAGTTTAAGCAGGAAAGTGATTTCACTGCATGCATGTCGCAAGGGTACTGAGCTGCTCCGGTACTCTTGGTGCTACGTAAACTCACCTAGCAGCTGGGCTGGGGCCTGACTTTGGATCTGCACTCTCAACCAGTCCCAGCACTGCAGAAAAACTGGGTGTTGCAAAGCAAACTGCCAGGGAACTCCTAGCATCAAACTACAAGAAGATTCTTGTCCCATAATTAGATTCTGCATATTTGTTTTGATTGTTTTGATTGTTTCACTGCAAAATACCTCAGTGAATCTACAAAGGATATATTTGACATCTACTGCTGACAGGTTTTTCTACTCCATTCACCAAAGCAATGTTTTGTCTGCCTCCTCTTCTGTTCTATTTACTACATGAATGATCCACGTATTAACACAGTTTACAGTCACTTTCATTTTTGTTACTGTTGCATTCTCACTTTATGGATAACTTTGTTTGTTAATTCCTTCCCACTGACTTGCCTGAAGGTAATGCTTTGTTCTGCACCAGCACTGCCCTGCTACGCTGCATCGTGCTTCTCTGAAGAAGGTCCATACTGTTAGCACCATTTGCAGTGGTGCAGGTGGCCTAGAGAGAGAGAGGAGCAGTTATACTGGGCTATCAGTGTCTACTGGAGGTTCTGCTCAAATTCCAGGGCACAACATATCCCTAAAGGACTTTCCCACATTGGTATCTCTGTTGGAACTGCTGTTTGAATGTGGTGAGTCTCTTGTTCAGACTCAGCACGTGTTGCAAAAGGTGCATTTCCACTTCAATCAATCAAACAAGATCCAGCCTGAATCTAGTTGGAGAAACAATCTTGGAGCCTTAGGAACTCTCCTCCTCTCCCCAAATCTCTTTTGTAGGTAAATTAGTGAACACAAATGTTGTAGAAGCAGAATTAAATTGGTCATGTTTCTCAGCTTCCTTGGGGATTATCTTTTTTGTCTTAATCTTGTTACTGCACTTTTTGCTGGTAATCTGCTTTGTTTTGTTCATTTACATTATTTTAATAGCCTATATATAAACACATTATAACATAACACTACACTAAAAGTATGTGTGTATATGCATGTATGGGCATGTGTCTATAGTTTTATATAGATATGAAGTAATTTGTTTTTTTAATATAAAAGTTGCCTTCTCAGATTTTTAAATGTGGTGCCAGTTTTTCCACATCCTGGCCTAAAATAGATATTTTTTTGTTTAGGAATAAGACTGTGTTGGACTTATAGAAGAATTTTAAGACACAACTGCAAAATGCAACATAGAATGGAAAATATAAGATACAGTTTTGGCTTCTTCTGTCAGTTTTTGAAACGTATGAAATGGAAAAAATCTGAAATGAAAAAAAAAATCAGAAATCAGCAGCTGATAGAAAAAAAGTGTTGTATAGAATGGAAATATGGACAACTCTTCCAGGCTGCCTTTCAGCAGGAAAGCATATATCAAGGACTGAAGTGAAAGAGAATGGGAATATTTGGCTGGACTTAAGGTTGGTTCTAATAACGATTCTTCCAAAAGACTATTTGACTATTTGAATTCTCATAGCCAAAGATATTTGCCACTCTTTTTCCATGAGCAACTTTATAAATCAAAAGGCAACGGATATTGCAAAAAGTCCTGAAAGTACATGGATGAGTTTTCCAGTGAGCATCCAAGAAACTGGAAATGTCACAGGCCCTTTAATTCAGCCTTGCTAGCACCAACAGAGCACCTTTTTGTGAAGTATTGCCTTCATCCGAACTGCTCACATAGTCAGATATTCGCAGTGACATTTTTGTGCATGGCAAACCCTTGCAATATGGAAGGTTTTCTTTTCCCTGGCAATGTAATATGCAAATACACTCCACTGATGCAAAACTGAGCCCACTTAGTGCAGCTTATCATACTGAAATAGCCTCATCAGTGCAAACACCCAGCATCCTCTTAGCCAAGCTGTAATAAGATCTCAGTGACATATACAAGGGTTTGTAGGATCAGGTTAATATTTGTGTAACATTAAAGTCCTGCTCTATGTGGCAGGCAAATGCATGGCACTCTTCATGGCATTTATTTATAAAGAAAACTTGAAAACAGAGTGCATCTCTATATCAGGGCATATAGGTATTAATGGCCCTGATCAGCCTCACCTGGGGCTTCCCCTCCACCCCCCCCCCNCTGCCCAGGAGCCCCATTTCAGTTGACCCCTAGGCTGTGTAGTAGGAGTGGTGGTTTCTAGCTCAGCTGCAGCCATGCCCGTACCTGGGCCCTGTTTATCCAGACCACAGCCCACAGGTTAACTTTCCAGCTTGACCTTGACTTTGGCTCTACCTCCTCACCGTGGGCCTGCCTGCTCATCACTGTGCTTGGTACAGATCCTGACTTGTGGATTGACTGCCTGTCTCGACCTCGGGCCAGCCTCGTCACCACAAACTTGCCTGGTGAGCTTGACTTTTGGTTAAACCTGGCCTTGGTCTCGGGGTCTATCCTGCCCTGCTCCCTTGCTGCCAGCCCTGGCATACCCCTCAGCTCCTGGGCTGCAGGGGGCAACTGACCCTTGCTGCTCCCTGAGGCGGTACTAACAGCACTAACTAATTATATGTGTCCAGGAACAAGAGAATGAAACTAAGAGATGAGTTACAAACTCAAGAAAACTTGTTAATAATGGAATCGGTGACTCAGCATCCTTGCCACCATTAGGATGTGCCACGTGAAGGATTTTCTTCTAGTGTGTCTCAGACCCTGGTTCAGCAGTATGAAATATAGATCATGAATTAATTAGAAACAATTCAATTGCATGATCGTAAAATTGTTTTTCTTTCCATGAACGGATGTAACTCATCAGTCTCTGTCACAAGTGCTCAAATTTGTCTTTGAATTGGACTTAGGGCCCCCTGAGTTTCAGATTCTCCCTCATTAGGGATTTTAAAATTATGTGGTTTTTAAAAACATGTGGTTCTGAGAACCTCAGCCTTTGGGGGGTTTTAAATCTGTCTAGCAATGGGAGATAATTAGGGCCACAAAAATGATCAGAGGAATAGAACACCTGTCCTGTGAGGAGAGGCTGAGGGAGTTGGGGTTGTTCAGCCTGGGGAAGAGAAGGCGACGAGGAGACCTTAGAGCAGCCTTCCAGTGCTTAAAGGGGGCCTACAGGAAAGATGGGGACAAACTTTTTAGCAGGGCCTGTTGCGACAGGACAAGGGGTAATGGCTTTAAACCAAAAGAGGGTAGATTTAGACTAAATATAAGGAAGACATTTTTTACTATGAGGGTGGTGAGACACTGGAACAGGTCCCCCAGGGACATGGTAGATGCCCCATCCCTGGAAACATTCAAGGTCAGGTTGGATGGGGCTCTGAGCAACCTGATCTAGTTGAAAATGTCCCTGCTCATTGCAGGGGGGTTGGACTAGTTGACCTTTAAAGGTCCCTTCCACCCCAAACTATTCTATGATAATAATTCTGCCTTCTTAAATACAGCCACAAGTCTCCCCGTGTACCAGAGAAGCCCTGTACCTAGGACAGTTGTCAGGCTACTTCTGCCCAGCGTTGCAGCAGGGGACTAGGTAAAGCAAAACCACAGGCTGGAGGCACAAGCCCTGGGCAACCTGCCAGCTCCAGCTCTTTGTCAGTCCCTCTAATGGCCCTCAGTTGAGCAGTACATCACACACAGCCTCCCTTTTCGCTGAACTTGCAATGACTGCTGTCCTCCATTGTAATTCATCATGAGAGAAGAAGACAGACTTTTGTCCCTGGCAGACAGCTGTCTGTCTTGAAGTATACGCGCAGTTTGGAGTGTCAGTTTTCTGGACTTGTGCTAAAGACACCTTTGTCAGGGGAATCTGGTATGTAGTGGTGTTTCTGGGTGCATATGGGAGATGTTTTTATTTCTTCACTGCACATTTTGTGGCCTGTCACATCTTTTGGTCTAAAAGAAAAATAATCCTGTACTAAGCCTCAACAGTTCATAAAGCTGTGTTGAAAAATGTAAGATGCTGCTGAAATCAACTGTTGTTTAAATCCACGTGGATCATGTAATGTCTAAAAGCTTCTTTCCCCACAATATGGAGGAGATTAATTTAAAAAACAAACAGACACACCCCCCTGCAGCTCCCCCAAGGTCATGTAGTCATTCAACTCAAGCAGTCAGACCTGCCTGCAAAGAACAACACGCTTAATATTGCTAGACTCATGATGGAGCTCACAGTGGTGTCAGTTCTCAAATCAAAGGGAAATAAAGGTTCATGTTCCTGTCCCAAGAGAAGGCAATTGGTTTTGAAGGGTTGTCAATCTAGAAATTTCAAATACAAACATGTACATATGCCAGCAAAGTCAGTCTTCTGAATGTATGAATAACCTTTCTCCAGATTGGGTAGTGTAGCCTCTGAAGGGCAGTCTTTGACACAACTGGATGTGGTGGTGGTTGTTTGAATCTTCCAGATAAAAAGTATTTCAAAACAAAAATAAGATAAGTGGCTACAGGTTGCTAAATTGATTACTGGTGAGGAATATGGCAATTGCTTACCCATGATAACCATTTGCAGTAAACACTAATAAAGGAGAATAACTGATTTAGGTCTATAATTAGGGTTGCAATGGCTTAAAACTCAGTGGAGAAAGATTTAGACTGAACACCAAGAAAAAACACCTGAAAGCAGCAAGGTGTTTAGTCTATGAAATGCTCAAGAGGTATTGAGGGAACCTCCACCCAGGTCACATCAATGTAGCTCATTGAGAGAACTGCACAACTGAGTTACACTTTTATTCTGGACTTTCATTTGCAGGTGGTCATTAAGCTCTAAAGAACACATTTTAGGGAGAAATCCTGCTGAAAGAAGTTAAATTTGCCAGCTTTTCCTCATCGGGATCTAGGTTCTCTGCTGCCTTTCTATGACCCTATACCTGGAGCATTTAAAGAACTGAATCATCAACCCAAAACAAGCAGCTCCTTTCCTCCTACCTTCTCTCAAAGAGAAGAAAAAACCCAGAGAAATTACAAAGAGAATTTTAACTAGATAAAATCAAGGAAATTCCCAATTGAAGTAGGCCCTTCTTTTTAAACGGTGGTTAATGCTGTCACTGATTACAATCACAGTAGTGCCTAGAGGCCTTAGCTGAGATCAGGGGGTGGGGGGGTAAATGTTGCTTTCTTTACACTCCAGACAGTCAAAGGAAGTATTACTGTCCCTGTGTGATAGAAGACAAGATGAAACTCTGGGAGGTTAAGTGACTTACTGGTAGGAAGTCTGTAAGAAAGACAGAAAACGAAGCCAGAGTTTCTGAGTTTCAGTTGGTGCTTTATTCCAAACTCTCCCTCTGTCAGGGAGCTTTGTCAGAGTAGGGCTCCGAGAAGGTTTGGTGTTGCTTGATCAGGACATTGCTACCTATTGCAAAGCAGGAACTACAGTGCTCTCCTCAGATGGGCTTTGTGGCAGGAATTGGAGCCAGTTAATGTGACTGGCTGTGGGTTAATTCTTTATGAAATGAGATTGTTGTTCATGTGTGTCATGCAACTGCACTCAAGAGACCCGATTTTGATTGCTTGCACTACCAGCTGGGAAGTCAGAACTTTGTAATTTTAGAAGCCAAAGGAGAAATCTAATTTCCTGGACTACAGATGATTTTTTTTTTAAAAGCAATTATGCAATGTCTATAGAGTCAACATGTAAACTCAGTGCTAATTCTTTTCTAAGAGGTTAATTGTTGTAATAGGAGAAAACCTCATATGCAGCAATTGAAATTGAGTGGGTTCATCACTATATTCAGAACCCCCTCCCAAGATGACCATTTTCTCTCTAGTAATCCCCAGCATTTATACAGACAGGAGTATTTCTGAGCTCCAAGTCTGCTTCACCAAGAGACAGGTTAATATTTTTCCTATTTAACAAACAAGAAAACTGTGGCAAGGAGCTTTCAGCAAGACTAGAGACAGTACCATGTGTTTAAAACTCAAAAGATCCTGCTGCTCACTATTGTATTTAATCTCTTCAGCCATATTATTTTCCATTAGACTATTTGTCGCTGATAGCTCTGGATAGCTACGGATTTGAAGCCAGGGAAAGATTCAAAAGAAAAAAGAGAAGTGAAACCCTGAAAGAAACAAAGGACATGTAGGCTGAGTGGGCAAAGGGATGTGAAGAGGAATGCTCTACTGGAAGTTTCTGGGTTTTAGGAATATGTTGTTACTGTGTATAATTTCTCAATGAGGATGTCACCGCTGTTTTACAGACACTAATGATTTATTTTTACAGATTCCCTCTGAAGAAGGTAAATAAAAATAGCGTATTTACTGTCTTTCCTGAAATGGCTACATGTAGGCACAGAAATTCAGGGCTTGATTTTCAGAGAAGATGACAAACAAACAAAAAAAATAAGGTCAGGCTACTTTTCCTGGTTCTAATGAAGATGGAATAATTTTTCTTATATTCCTGAATGTTCTCCATTTACAGATAACTATTCAACTGTGATTATATTTTAATTTTAACCAAATTATGGTGTTGGACTAAAAAGTCAACATTTGCTAATAAAAACAATGAGTTTACTGTGAATGCTCATTCTTTGAGATGCTGCCTGCATTCATAAAGAGAGTTTCTACCTCGACAAATTTACAATTTAAATGTCATTTCAGATTCTACCACATTCAGTTCTCAGTGTAAAGAAAACTTGTAGTATAAAAGAGAATTTGATAATCTCTAAAAGAAATTAATTAGAAATTAGAAAATGCATATTTCCAATGTAAATAATTTCTCATCTGCCTATTCAGTTTTACTACTAATTGAATGGTCTCCTATGTGTCTCGGCATTCGCAATGACAGCATTTGTGAGAAAGTTATTTTTATGATGTAATGTGGGAATTTATTACATATATTTTGTAGATTCCTTTCCTGTTAGACAATTTGGTGTTTTCTTTCTTTTTGATTCTTGTATGTATCCCTTGCTTCCCAGAAAGAGCACTGAGGCCACAGATGAGCTCTTTATTTAACTTTAAATTATTTTAATTTAGTCCAGAGTTTCCAAAGATTAATTATTTTGTGCACTCTACTTCAGATTGCTTCATTTGCAGGAAATTTATGTTCAGCATTACTTGGAAGTGAAGGAAAACAAACAGATCATTTTTAAAAGTCTGTCATTAATACCATATACTGTATTTTTCTATTCCTAATGACTGGCATTTTAAATCAGCCATACAAAATTAAGCCCAAACACTTAACTTGTGATAGTTAGCTCATCAGTCAGTGGAAACATTCCACTGGTTTTAAAAGATTTGTGATTATTCCCTGAAGCAGGTGTATAACTTCATAAATACACACATGAGTATCCCCACACAAGAACTCCAAGACAATTCAGGTGCAGTCACACATCTTGTTCAGACCGCAGACAGCAAAGCTGGGTGAGGATTGATTGAGGTTCTTGGTACTGCCCATCTTCCCTCCCCAGACTGTCTGTTCAGGCATAACATCTGTAATCACTCCCTAATGTGAGACAGTTTAGCTTATGCACTTTTAATGGCAGGTCATTTCTACGATGTCTAAAATTTCTCTGCACCTTCTGTGGGACTGCTTGCGTGTAAGCCAGTGACAATTCAGGGGATGACTCACTGGATGCAAGTTAAGCACCCAGCTCCTGTTGAAAGACAATAAGAGTTGATTAACTCCCAGCTGAGCCTTTGAAAATATCCAACTTTGCTCTTACGGTACCTTTCAGCTGAAAATAATGCATAGAGAATGCTTCTGGTTGCAGTGGAGCAGAATATTCATCTTAGCTCAGGCAGCATGATATCTCACTTAGCAGCAATAAGCTGCATTTAAAAAAGAAAAAAAAAAATCTGGCAGCCCAGAATTAACAGAGTGGGTGAAATACTGTGAGGAGCAAGAGAGACAGCGGTGGATGTTATGGAAAGACACAGGGTCTGATTATCCAGGCGTTGAGAGGGATGGGGGAAAAAAAAGAGGGGATGTTCTGCAGCTTAATTAATGGAAAGAGGCTTGTGCATCTGACAGCAGCCCCTCTGCAAGGTGAATTCTTTCATAAAGAGCCTCATTCATGAGTTGCCAAGACATCCACAACCTATTCTTGAATTCACACAAAAATTAAAAGAAAAACAACTGACTGGCTAATTTAGCGACTTGCAGGATGCAGCTGGTGCTACTGTTTTCACAAAAAAAGGCCTTTTCCCTTCCACCTCCTAACTATTCCAGTCTTCCTCCCCACCCCCAGCTATTTTGTATCCTGCTGCACCAGTGAGGAGTGTGACAACTCCTGACTTAGCTGGCACTGTGGGATATCGAACAACAAAGGGGAATAATATCAGGATAACAGGGGGATTCTGGCCACTGCTAAGGAAAACAATTCTGACAATCTCACTGCTTGCCCAGGTCCTGCCATCAGCTGAGGGTAGAACTTCTCTCTTTTTTTTTCTTTTTTTTTTTTTTTTTTTAATGAAATAAACAAAAAGCTTCATTATGCTGGATACTGCAACCCCTTCCCTGGCATCTCGATAAATCACCAGCTACCTATCCTATGTACCATTGAGGAGACAGTTCGTGTAGTTCAATGTGTATGAAGAAGATACTTCGTGTTTCCAGCACCGATACATTATCTTAGCTCTTCCTAGCTACTACAGTAGTTCACATTCTCACATTACCTGACATAGAAAAACAAGTCCCTCCTGCCCCCCCAATCCCTTTTCATTCAGATTTTCCTTCCCAAAGGATATTTAATACAAAATCCTACTGTGTGTGACAATAATTTAACAACCAGAGTTAGTCAGGTTGGGAGCCCTAATGCAAGCAAGCCACTAGCTATTTTTAGAGTAGCATTGAACAAATCTAAAGGTTTCTGAAAGGTATTTGAAATGATGTGGTATATTGCCACCTGACTCTGACAGGCCTCCTAGTCTAGCTAACAGAGGTAGAGTTGCTCTAGTACCGGCAGCTATGGGAAGTGACTGAAATAAATTGTTTGTGCAGTCAGAGCTTTATTTAGCAAGGGAACCTCGCAACTAATGCTGCCAACAAAGAAAGTAAAGAAAACATCATACAGACCTAGATAAAACTCCAGCTGGAGATAGCAGTTTAGTCCTTGAGACCAGCCAAACTCCGCTTGGTTCAAGCTGCAAAAGAAAAAGACTAGAGTGGAAGTTGCTCAATTCTCAAACAATACAGAGCAGACCTCAGGTGCTTCCAAGCCTGGGCTCAGCAAATTCAGAGCTGGTTTGTCACATGGGTTATTGCCCAAACTCCCATCCTTTATGAAAAAGAGGGTGTGCCAGGAGATGCTGAGCAGAAGTTGAAAGGGGAAATGCTCCAACCAGCTCTGCAGCAGGTGAGGGTTTTCACTGTCCGCTGAGTCTGAAATGTGGTGGGTGTGCCTTTCAGTCATAGTTCTTATTGCTCTGGCTGCTTGTCTGGTGCTGTTGTACACCAAGGGTTGGGCAGCGTGAGAATAGTCTCCAAATTATGTGGCTGGTTAACAGCCTCCCCGGTCATTTCAGTTTCTTCAGCTTATTAATAGGACTGAAAAAAATATAGTGGAAACTGGATGAGAATGGGATTAACAAAAATATGGTCAAGGTCTCTCCTCCCCTTTTTTCTCCATGTTTCTTGGCAATATTTGACGAATAAAAGACTGCCAACAACTTCAAGTCTGGAAATTTTCCCCTGGCTAAAACTGAACTAGAATGTAGTACACCCACATCACAGTTGGAAGTTGTGAGGATTCATTCAGTTACATTAAGGACTGTCAGGATCCTTTAGAGGCTCAAAGTAACCTTATTCAGCAAAACTGCCTTTGCAGTCTCTTTTATTGGCTTCTAAGTACTGAGGATGGCCGTCCTTTCATCTGAAGGGCTCAGCAAGTGTGATGCCAGGCTTTTTGGAGAGGCTTTTTTTCCCCCCCTCTCTCTCTTCTTGTCCAGTTGGATCTGGAGAAAGTTATAAAAGTAACGTTCATTAAAACAGAGAGTGAGAGAGTATTCCAGCAGTTTGGAGATCACGAAAAGCTGTTGGGAAGCTGTGAAAGGGATTTTGTGTGAACTCTAAAAAGAATCCCCCCTTCTCATAAAGTGACAACCCAATATCCCCAAAGGCAACAGCGGGAGGGAAACCTAAACCTGTGGACAAAGTCAACCGATAATGATTGGAGAGTTAATTACTTTAAAGCTCACAAAGACAAGCTGAGGTGTTAAAATGGCTCCTGCAAACACCAGCATCCTCCCCTTTCACCTAGACTAACTAATCGCAGCAGGACGGTAGTAAGGAGGACCTGAGCAGTCCCTGATTATGGCAGCTTTCACTAGCTCTGAGGAAACTGATCTTTATTTATTTCCAATTCCATTCTTCATTTCATCAGCTGCACTCACAAAGTATTACCATAATCGTGTATAAAAACACAAAGCTGCATCAAGTTCAGTGATGCTGGTTGATACAGAGTCCTGCAATATCCCAGGCCTTCCTCTTGGGATTAGCCTAGAAAACACTACTCCTGCACACAGCAGGAAAATGCTTCCTGTCATATCAGTGCATTTTACATGGGAAAAGGAGAAACTTAAATCTGGTATAGCTATAACTAACAATTTACTGTGGAGCCTAGGTGCTAATCCTTTTTTCTCCAGCAAATTTGTTTTGAGTCACACTTTATATTAAGATTCCATTTGTGAGGTTTAACACAAGATTAGCAGTTGTTTCTCTGTAAAGCATATAGAGTTTAAATACATCGGTAGGGTGTTTTAGACGATGATGAGCTATTGTTATAAAAAACCCTATTGACCCATTGGACTCATAACAATTGATTACCACTTATTAAAACGTCTATTAATCACTTACTAATCCTTTATCATGTTTGTATAAATAGAACCTCTGTATGCAGTATTGTGAGATACTGTGCATATGAAAGACACCATCTTATAGGACACTATCATGTAAAAGAGCCACCTGGGTTTTTTTCTGCTTTGCTTTTAGCCTTTTCCTTTGCAGTCCTAAATTCTATTAATCCTCTTGCCTCTTTAACATGTATAATATTGTTAATGCAGCAAAAATACATGCTCCAGCTAAGGTTTCAAATATGCATTAACAGGCCACTAGTTTCTTCTCCCTGGCTAGCACAGCTTCTCCATAACTGGATCTCCGGTGGATGGAGCAGGGCCCTTGGAATCCAGGTGGCCAGATTTTTCCTTAAACTGGCATCCTCTTCTAACCACTTGGCTCTACGCTTTATATCTCTGGTTGGAGAACAGGAAAAATAATATACATTCACCTAACAGAGCTCTTATAGGAACTAATTAATTAAGGATTGTAAAGTACTTTGATATAGCAGTGTGGTATATTTGCCAGGGTAGAATGGAACATGTGGGATTTATTATAAAAAGTCACTGTCTCCATCCCTGTGGGACGACAGCTGATCTACCACAAACACTTATTTCCAAATTACAGTATTAAGCCAATTACAACTCCTGAGTTGAGACTGTTATAGCGTTTACCTTATAATCTGTTAGTTTCAGGAATTAAAAAGCCCCCAAATCAGTAAGATGGCAGTAGGAGACTATTTTATACTATTATTCAATTTTATTAAATGTACTAGATGTGACAGCAAATGATCAGAAAATATGCCTGCAGGTTATTCACTCTGTATGTGTCTGTGTGTGTACAAATATATATATATTAATATAATCTATATTAGTATTTATTAATAGTGCTTAAATTGGGCAGTGATGGTTGCGCTGTTGTGTGCAGCAATGCATAGCCTCGTACATAAACCAAGAAACATTCTGTTTGTATTCGGGGGGTAGACTTAGTTACACAGATTAATGTTTCAGATTAAATTACAGTATAAAAGGCCGTAAAAAATGATCTCATAAACGGAAAAAGAAAAGGCTGTTTTAATCCAGAAGGGCTATGAGGTTGAAGGTTAAGGTTACAGGGAAGCTGCTGAACCCATGGCAGGAGAGCTAAGCAGAGGAGGTGGTATAGGTAAAGAATACCTGCATTCAGCTCATTGGCAGAGACACGCTCAGGACAACTGCAGAGGCTGGGAAGAAACTAGGTGTGCTCTTAGGATTACTTTTCTCCCCAGGGTCACTTCTTTCGACAGTGTATGGCACGGGAGGCAATTTCCAGGTGACTGTGGTCATATACGTGGTTATGTATGGTAATAACAGAAGGAACATCCTGGCTTTGTTGAAGTCATAGGAAGTTTTGCCAGACTTTGATGGGGGTCAAGACTTCACCCTCTAGCAGCTCCGAAGATAAATATGGATCTGTCACCACACCAACATGGACAACTGTATAATTGTTTCTAAATATGGAACAGCCCCACCAGTTCTAATGGAACAGCACCAGCAATTAAAGCCCTCATAGAGAAATTCTTATTCTTATACATGGCAGTAAATTCATGCACAAGAATTTTCTCACTGTTTTCAAATGAGTGTTCAAACTCTAATTTAGCGTTCTTTTTTGTATAATGATGAATTTGGTCTGCAAATGGCTGGGCTTCATTTAAGTGGTACTCTCCAGCTTGTCTTACACCACTGCTATACATAGAGCAGTTTTAAGGTTTTTGATTTTTGAGAACTGAATTTAACTCAGACCATGCTCAGCCCTTAACTTTGTGCTTTCTCTCACTTGTGATCCAAAAATGGCAACTGTACATGCATTTTTAGATTAATCCTAAGGACTTTTGGAGAGAAGGATATGCTTACTACATACACTACAATATAGATGTGCAATCAAATATATTTTTCCCCGGGGGGTGGAGGAAAAATATCCTTTAAATAAGGATACTTAAACTATAATTAAAGTGGGGAAATTAACGGAACAGAGTGAACTGGGCTCTAGTACGTCTTTCTAAAAGCAGATGAGAGAGAGTGGTTTTGATTTTAGATACTATTTTTTTTTAGTATCAGGGACATCTTTTTAGCAGATGGAATGGGTGTATTCAATGTGTAGGTGTCTAGGCACCTGCTACTGCTCAGGGGCATTAACTGTTATACTTCACCAGTTTTGTAGTGGCTACGGGAGACTAAATCCCTCAAAGTCTGACAGTAGAAGACATTTTCTTGCCTACACTAACTTCCTTGATGGGCATATAACTTTTCCATGGATATTTTTAATGTAGGTTGGTTTTGGTTTTTTTTCATACAATAAAACAAAAACATTTCTTATCTAGATCACAAACCAAAATGCACACATCATATTAGACATTCTCAATTAGATATAAAGTGTTTCAGGTACTTCTGGCTTGTCTGTGTAACATGCACTGTCTCAAACTGAACTGCCCTAAATTCACATGATGCCATTCTTTTGAAGTTATTCTTTTTGGAAATGGTATAATTGACAGTGATAGTGGATCTAAGTTTGCTGGAGGATGATTCATGTATAAAGAGGTTCATGTGCTTAACTTCACAATTTACATAGTGTTAGCTACACCTGTAAACGTCAAGATCCATAGGAATTTCTCCTCAAACAAAAGGTTCATGAATATGTTAAAAACTGGAACACAACACCCAATGACATGTTGTCCTATAAAATTTATTTTTAGGAAAATAATTAAATTAAGAAGAAAGAATGAAAGTATTCAAACCAGAGACTTTTATGATTTTTCTCTGTGCTATTAATTACGTGTTCAGCACACTGGTAATTTCAAAATGGCCAAACAGATTGTCGAGTTTTCTCCAGTGTTTTGTTTCCTGAACTGGGATGTGCCATGCCAAGTTTCAGTTGCAAGACATTATTTTTCTCTTTTACCACTAACCAAGTTGTAAATTTCCCGGAAAAAAAAAAAGACCCAAAACATTTATAATGGAAATGTTGACACAACATTCAGAATAGTCTTGGAAATGTGGCGCTCTGCTACAAATTGTGCCGTAATGATTTATATTATTTCCAATAATTTAAAAACTATTTTCAATCACGGCCAAGTCCTGCATAATACATGAATCTTGAAGGATTCTCCAACAAATATTGGGTCACTACACATTTCAATTTCCTGCTCTATGTTTAAAAGGCTGCATCTGGCAGTTAAAAGACTAAAACCTCAGTCAACAGGTATGGTATCATAGATACATGCTGGAATATTATTTTCACCCGGTAGCTTTCTGTAAGTAGGTCATTCGATTTTACAGTGCTCTAAAACATCGCCAAAGAGCTTCCTTATACAGTATCTCCAGCAATTGACTGTGAAAAAGTTGTACTAAACCTTAACGCTTAGTATTTTATTACAGAAACTTTGTTCGCTTGCTGGTCTATATGCAGTACACGATCTAGGAAAGACCTCCTTAATTTATTGTAGAAGGTCATTTTCCACCCATTGTAAAAGGAAGGGATTTTTTTAATCTTTTCTTCTTCAGGACCAGATGTTAATCTCAGAAAACTTTGCAGACAGGCACCTAACGCAACATGTCACCCACAAGACATGGAAAAGAGGATGTCTAGGAGACCTCTGAGATGGGTCACATCTCAAGTGTGGGAAGATGGAGGTGTCTGGTTGGCATTTGCTTGAGTAGATGCTTAGGCAGGCAGACTACCTTTGCCTCCCTTGCGTGGCAGCCTACAGTATATACCCTACGGTATTTGGTCGTGCCATACTTCTGTGAAAAGCGGCGTTTGTCAGCCATAGCTGAGAAAACCATGAGAGTATTAAAACTTTGACATGGTGAGTGGCCTTTGGCAGCCTGGAGAAAGAGTTTAAATGAGTTTTAAGTCCATATGTGTTACCACCTTGTCCTTTAAAATACACTCCTTTGGACATCTTGTTGCATTTACAAAAAAACTCAATGGGGGGACGCAACATCTGCAATTTGTTCACCCTCCTTTCATCCCTCAGACTAATTATCGTTACCTCAAACACAGCCCTCTTCCTCCGGACCGAGGTACCGCTCAAGCCCTCGAGGAAGGATTTGCCAAAGCCTGCCTGTGGCGCTGCTGCCACCCAGGCGTTTGAAATCGCCCCACCGCAGGCGAGAATCCCAACCCAAGCCCCCGGGGGCGGCGTGAGGGCCCCCCGGGCGGCGGCCGCTTCCCCTCAGGCCGCCTTCCCGCCCAACGCGCCCCGCGACGGCCACCCGCGCGCCCCTTCCCTCAGCCGCGCGCCGCCGCAGGGACGCGCCTCCCCCCCAAACTTTATCGCCTTTCTCTCCCTCTTTTTTTTTTTTTTTTTTTTTTTTGGGGGGGAAAAAAAAAAATGTTATNAAAAAAGGTGGGGGGAGCTCAATTTCCCACTTGCCAACAGCAGATAAAAAAAGTGGGGAGGGACCTCTTCTGTCACAGCCTATGTAGATTAACCTTTCAATTAGCTGTTATCAGGTCCTGTGTCTTAGCACCCGTCCTCGCAATCTGCGTCCGCTCGGCACCGGGGAGGCCGGAGGTCTGGGGGTGGGTTTCTGCTTTAATTTCTAAAATTAATGATAATTGCTGGCGCGGCTCCCCTCCCCCGCCGCGGGCTGAAGGCTCGTCTCTGCTCTGCCCGTCCACCTTTTAGTATTTTGGAGTGAGAAGAGGAGCCCCGCGGAGGAGGAGGAGGAGGGGAGACAAGGTATTCTCTCTGTATTCATCTTCTTTTTCCACCACCCCCCCGCCACCCCCCCTTGCGAAGGGGCTTAGCGGAGGTAACTGGTGCAATCAATCCGCTGGCTGGGGATTCCCTCCACCCCCTCCCCGGCTCGTCTGGCTCTCCTGGCTGGGTCTCTTCAGTGTGTATGTGTTTGGGGAAGGGGGTGGGGGGAGGCCGTGTTGTTGTTGTGTTCCTGG
>VYZM01009035.1:0-23400 GCA_013398915.1 Dromas ardeola
GGCCATTGGAAACAAGGTACTTAAAAGAACTTACAGTATCAGTAAGAGTTGGGGAAAAAACCTTTCCTATCCACACACACAAAAAAAGAGGTGACTATCATAAATATTTTTTACACCTGCTGGACAATACCTGTTATTATTATACAGACTTTGCCCTTATCAGCTGCCGATTCACTGATAATGTTGTTAATGCATTGATTTTTCCACTCGCTGTTCACCAATTGTCGTAAATTCTTTGAACCAGCTTTTTAAAGGCATTTGGGCGCTGAATTCCTATAATCTGTGTCTTTGTGGCTTAGCCCTCCCATTTTAAAATGGGAATTTCTGCATGTTCCTGTCATACAGGGATTTTGCAAAAAATACAGCAAACATTGCAGTATGTATGTAGTAAATATGTAGTATCGTGTAGTTTAATCCTTAATCACCAAAACTTCAAAATGTTCAAGAGCTTAAATGCACATTGCAATATACATAAAAAATCCAGTAAGGATTGAGAAGAGAAGTAATCAAGGTTATTTTTCTTTAACTGTCACAAGTAAAATATTTGAGATTTAAATCATGCTTATGACTAAAAAGTCTGTGCTAAACTACTGTGTGCTTAAATCAGCATTCCTAAGGTTAATCAAATTTATTAGCTTTTATATGAGATTTTCTCCTTTTATTTATTTTTTTGCCTCACTATCATTGAGTTCTCATATCAAATATCTAAGAAGCACCAACCATAGTGATCAGTGTAGTCATCAAAAGAAAGCTGTCCTAATGACTAAAATACTCAAAGATCTTCATGACGTTTTATTTGGCCTAAGACCACATTAATACATGTATCACTACAATGCCAGAATCATGCTAATTATATCTGTTGCAACTTTGTCTTTGATAGAAAAAACATATGAAGTGACACAAAATTTCAAAAACAACTAGAAAAAATAATGTTTGTAAATTCCTTAATGGCATTCAGATGTCAGCGAATGTGGATTGAGAATATTTAAAGATGGTAACTCTGATCTGACTTCAAATGATTTCCCAAGTGTTCCCTAAAAATGACTAGGTAAGCTTGGCACATGTGATACGAAATTAGTAGTAATGCATACAATCTGGAATGAGTGGTGGTGATATAAATATGTATGGAATTTATCAATAAAATCTGTAGGCCTTTCTGCTTGGCATAAAGTCCAGAGTTAATGTTCATGTCCTACTAGCCTAGTAAACGAAAGAACTTATGAGAGCTTTTTCTCCTTTTTTTTGGTATGTTAGAAGATCATGCATTTCTCATTTCATTTTTAGTGGATAGTTTTGTAACAGAAACAACGTATTTTCTTCTTTGTTACATAACTAATTCTCCTTTTTTGAAGTGGTGGAGTATCAGCCACTTCAATAAATGACAGAAGTCTTCTTTTAAGCTTTTTTGCTAGTCTCTCATCCTTAATTGCTTTAAATACTAATTGAATTACAAGTTCAGTTGCACAATTGATGCATACAAAATTATCAGTTGAGCAACTCATTAAAAATTAGCATCGCTCATTCTTTCAGTGCTTTAGCTTTGGGCCAAAATTCTACCTTATTCATGCAGAAACCCACAATCACTTTCTGTCATATCAGATCTCAGAGAAAATACCTTTTCTTTACAATAAGAAATGGGTGCCATCCGTTGCACTCCTGAAAGGCTCCTTTGATGAGACATAAGCTAGTTGTATAATTGGAATTGATTAATGATTATACCTGCTACCTGCTGTAAATAGCCGGCAAGTTGCAAAGTGGCACTTTCACATCAGCTTTCAATAGCTTACCTCAGTTTATCACACAAGAGCGTATTTCCACAGCACATCACATAGGCAAATTTTTATCTTTCTAGTGGTGCTATTTTGTGTACCATGTCATATTATATATTGCATTTAGGAATATGGCATGCTTTTGTGTGGTATGGTGGATCATGCCTCAGGAACGCTTACCCTATAGATCCAGCAGAAACAGTACCCCCTTGGAAGACATCACACTGTGTGCCTGACCGAGATGGGTTAATGGCCTTGAGATGGCCCTCCTTTCCATGAGCGAGCAAGTTGAAGTAATTGGAAGGTTTAAGAACTCAGTGTAAAATTTATTAATTCACATGGTAATGTCTGCCTTGGAATTCTGTAAAACCTCCAGTTTAGGATGAGGGATTTGTGCAGGATGTTACACATGAAAATGTTTGGCATTAGAATAGATACTGGCAATACTACTTTTTCCAATACTTCTTTAACTTTAGTGGCTACCAAAGCATGTTCTCTTTTAAATATGCTGTAAGATTTCAATAGAATGATTTTCTCTCTGATATTAGTGATACTGTTTTTAATAGAATTGCTGCTGTCTTCCCATTTCTACATTAATCAATACAATCTTAAATCAGCCCATAAAGAGCGGTTTCAGTAGGTAACTTCTGCTAACAAAAGTATCTCTATTCAGTTTACATCAGTCTATGGTTTTCATATCCTTTACAAATCCTCGGTGTTACTAGATGCCCAAATAACATCTTGGTAAAACATAGTCCTCTATGTGTAAATGGCTAAAAATTGACTATTTTATAGCTTTTGGAAAATGGTGTTGTGTGCTTTTATATCCTTCAGGTCTGTACCTGAATGATGTTATTTATTGCATATCTTCAATACACTGTGTTTGGTACTGTGAGGCCAATGGAGGTGATATGCTTATTCTAAATGTGGCATTGAAAGAGAGTTTTGCTGTAATTGATACCTCCCTTGATACCAGCGCTATATTTGGTGTTCAGTTGTATGTCTGATTGAGGGAACCTCCAAGACCACAAGAGGACATCATGTTCTACAGAATGACCTAGGACCATTATTGCAGAGCCATCAAATACTATCTACTGTTTTGCTATGCAAAATATTGGAGCTCTGAGGAGGGAACTTTCCTAGAAGAGAGTAATTTAGAAAAAAAAAACCACAGAGAATTATTAATTTTCATGCATAGTTTTCCTGCTTACTGCAATAGAAATCTGGGAGATCAGGTTCAAATGCAAAGTAGCAGAGTTTGACACAGGGAAAATGCAAAAAGAAAGCAGAATTTCGGCTGAATGAGGATTCTAAAAAGTGAGAAAATCAAGTCTTTTTTATTGCATATATATTGTCATCAAGTAGCAGTGAAATCTGAAAACAACAACAGTTGTAAAACAATAAATTAAAACAATAAAATAAATTAAGAATCTAATATTTATATTATTTCTATTTCTAATTATTACGGTTTTAATGTATTTTTGCCTTGCACTTGTTTTCTTTAAGTTGGGACAATTTATTTTAATAGTTGTTCATGATCTTTCAACAAATTAGGTATGTAAGATTAGAAACTAGCTTTAATGCTTGAGGAGAAATAAATTTAATATACAGAAAACCAACTAGTAGAAAATGAACTGAGAAGAGGAAACAATACTGCTTTGGACAAGTAACCTTTTTTTCAGTTACAAAGACACCTGTATTTGCCTTTGAGGTTGGTAACCTTATTTTCAGTGTATCAGTTTAAACAATTGAATATAGTAAGTTAGAACTAATGTAAAGCAATGAAAAGAATAATTTGATTTATAAGGGTTGCCTTGAATCAAGTCAGAACAGATAATTTAATTACTGAAGGAAAATATAACAATAATGCTTGCAAGACTCCATGTATTAAGTTTCATATATACTAGTCCCCATGCTGTATATTTTCTACTAATGATCTTTCAGTGCTGGTAGCAAATAGTTGTCAAAATCTCTATAAGTAGTCCTTGCAAGAATAAGTGTTCTTCCTTCAGTTTATCGGTGTTTTGTTTGAGTGAAAACAAAAAACGTATTTATTCTCTTTTGTTACATGTATAAGAGGAATGTCATATACATACCGTATATTGTGCTTCTTTTTTAAACTGCAGTTCATTTTTATTTAAGACTTACAAATTTGATCTGTATTTTTAACGCTTGAAGTGTTTGTTTTTGTAATCTTAAAATGTGCTCCCCATCCATCAGCCTGATTTGTGGTTTGCTAAGTATTTTGTATGTAGGTGTATATACCAAGACTTGTAATTTCAAACTATGGTTTTCTTGCATGAAATAGATTTTTGCCTTTCAGCTACTCGTCAGGTACTCTGGATCTTTTGAATTCATACTTCCATTATCACAGTTTAAGTCTTTGTGACTATTGCCTTCCTGTCAGGTTCCTAATGTCCAAAGGACTGGTTTGTTTCTAGGTCCAGAGTGTGCTGAGTTATGGGAAGTCATAAAGAGAAGCTTCGTACGATCACAGTACTTGATTGCAAAGGGATCCCTGTATGCTTTTGCATAGAAATACAGCTTTGTTTTTTAGTCTAAGATGAGCCATTACATTTATCTTCTGAATCTTTGTTGGTGCTGCGTTTCTGTCTTACTTCTTAAAGTGTTGCTTTCAGACTACTGGTTAAGTAATAATATGTGAATGTTTACTGGAGCTATTATTCTATATTTACTGGACCTATTATTCTAATTTTTTTAATATTGCAATGTCCTTAAAATCTCAGTTGCTACTTCTGCATTGGGCAGATTATAACGCTTAAACAACGGATTTTAGTAACGGAGTAAACATCTAATAAGTATCCTCTTGCAAGGGTATTGTCCCAATAGAGGACGTATCAAAATAGAAATGTTTCTTTGCTTCCACTGAAGATGTGAATTCAGTGATTGTCTGTGTAGAAATTGAATAAGATAGCTTTCCACTGAGTGCTGACTTGACTGCATGATATCCCTTGCTTCCCTTTAAAACACTGGATACCCCATATAGAAAGAATACACAGCACTTTTCTGAGATTAGAAGAGAGTGACTTTGCCATGACTCCTCAAGTTCATGAAAGGAACAATACAGAAATCTGAAATAAGTTTTCTGTCTAGGAGAAGACGTTGAAAGCATCATCATTCATCACTTTTAGCCCGTGCAGCTGAAGTTTGTGAGCTGTTTCTCTAGCCGTAGCTTGTTTCATGCCCAAATGTTAGTTCAATAAAGTAAATGTGTCCCTCTCACCTATCAGTGGCTAAGCTAAATTGTAGATTTTGTGTATATAATTATTTTAAAAGTTTGTAAATATTTTGTGTATGTATCTTAAAATATATCTGTTTTTATATACATATAAACACGTACGCATATGACAACGTCAAAGACAGCATTTAGGATATGTATGAAGCTGACTTCTGGAATGTATCTGGTAATTCTGCAAGTTCTATTTACCAGGGACTTTATCTTTCTCCCGTTTATGCCAGTGGGAGTCCTGCCTTTGTGGTAACAGTGCAGATGTCTTCCATTTGTCTTTTCTTTTCCTGCCAGCGTAGCTGCTTTTTTATCAGGGCTTGGTCTGTTTGCCTGTTGCTGAAGATAATGAAGAGTTTTAAGACAGTCTGCAGGATAACTATTTTAGTATTAAAAATTATGAAAGGTAAAGATTTTATTGCAAATAAAAGAAAACAGACTATAGCTTGTATCTTTTGCATATAATGTTTGTTGTTTTTTAAAAGTTTATCAAGTAAAGAGTTGTCTGGCTCTGTGTGTGTATGTGTATATATGTGAAGTAATTTGAAGCCATTCAAATTAGAGTTTGAATTTTAATATTTTTGCTCTTAAAGGTTTCACATTATGCCATTGATGTGTAACCCCTGTTATGTATTTCCTTACTGTAAAAAGTTGATCTGCCATTTTAGGCCTGTCTATTCAGAGACAAGTAGCCTTTTAAAGCTGCTTTTTAGAGTAGATGATGGAGGTACTAAACTCCCCTTGGAAAGGGATAAGAGAGAAGGAGCATGATAGGAATAAGGTTGAGCTTTCCAGGAGGCAGCAGGGGAAAGGGCTGCAAGGCTTTTCATCATGGATGTCTCAAGGAAGCGATGCTGTCCTGTGTTATGTTCCAGAGTTCCTGGTTGAGTGGTAACCTGGCCTTGAGGTTCCCCTCAGGGGGACCTTTCTGGGTTAGGGATAGAGGTCGCCAGGCCAGTGCATTTCCATGAAGATTCCTCTGCTTCCTCTTTTTCACTTGTTTTCTAATATCTCTGTGGCATGAAGTGCTCATATATCTGCAGGTATCTAAGATACAGTTCTGTTGTTTAAGATTTTTTTAACTTTTGTGGAAGTATTTTTCTGTGGGAAGGAGAGGGTAGCTGCTACTGGGTTGGGCCGAGGAGTGAGATGAACGATTTGATGAGATAGCTGTTTGAGCAAAAAAACTACTTACTTCGCTAGTAATTTTCAGAGACCGTGATGCTACATCATTTTCTTTTAAGGTTATTCACATGAATTCAATAGAGCTATTCTGCCTCCTCAAGGAGAGGCGTGTGTGTTTGCTGTTATCAGTCACATTTATGTGACACAGAATATGAATTCAGAATTCAGTGTTTGTTGTCCTATGCCCACTGCATTATGCAGTACATTACCTCGTTTGTATACATACATTAACACGGTATGTATTTGGTTATTGTGATCCAGTGAAAGTGTGACATACTCTTGACTGACAGGTGAACATTCAGGAGGGACAGAAACAAGGAATGAAACTTCCTGCATCTTTCAGATCTGGAGAAAGGCCTCTGTTCATACGTTTTCCAACTTCATTACTATTCCAATAAATATCCTAGACCATAACTTTAATAAAAAACACTACCAGTAATTCTAGACTGACATGGAAAATCATGTTCATGGTTTAAAGAAATCAATTCACAAGTTGCATTCATACGTCCAATGTACATTTTATTGCCATGATAGCAAATGTGATTGTAATAGGTAACGTACTGACAGCATTTGAAATATTTTAAAACAGGAAGTGTAACAATTCCTGTTTAGCTAGTACATAGATAGTAACAGAAAAATGTGGAATGTTTGAAAGAGGATGATCCATAAAGATTTTTAGGGAAGGAAGTAATTTCGTTTTAGGCTTGGGTGTTTTTGTGTCCTGATTCAGCAAAGCACTTCAGGACATCCTAAAACTTAAGTATGTGTTCGGCTTGCGTTGAAATCAGAAGTACAAATATATGTGCTTTTGTACTTTATGGGGTTTAGTAGCTCACAGAAACTATCCTTTATCAGATTAGTTTGTCAAAGTCATATTGTCATATGGATCTGTGACGTAGAAAGCAAAACTTCTAGTTAATGCCATTGGGGCAGTGGACTAAATAATATTTCTTAGTATTACAGCTTTGATATCCGATGTCTTCAAGTAGAATTAGTAGAAAATGATGACTCTCTGCTGTTTCAGAATTGAATACATTTATTAAAGAAGAAAAGCTTTGGAAATATAAATCCTTAAGTTATATATTAAAAATTTGAAGTTAAGGATTGCTTTCATTAATGCTTACTTAATTTGATTTTTGGATGATGTAATAGAGATGCTTAAATTCTATATTATTCTTGATTTTCAAAGTAAGTAGATTTTAATTTTCAACCCTCTTAGTGGACTTAACTAGTATATTGAGTTATTTTCATATACTACTTTGCCTTGTGGGTTTTAGGAAAAACCGTAGTTAATATAAATTTGACAGACATGCCTGTGCTGTAGTATGGTTAGAAAGAAAAGAAAGGGACCCATTTGCATTGTGTTCAAATCAGGAAGGGAACTCAATTTACTCTTATATGTGTAGCCACATGCATTAATTCTGTAACACTGGGGTTTTTTATGGCATTCTAAAACTATAAAAGAAACTTTGACCTCTCAGTTTGCCATGTTACTTCATAATTGAAAAGTTCAATTCTTAAAGAAGTATGATCTTTAAATAGCCATTGAGATTAAATTAATACAGTCTGGTTTTCAAATAGGTAACTTAATTGAAGTACCATATAGAGAGAAATAAAAATAATTTCATGCTTGGCATAATATATTAAGATTTCTGGTCACAGCACACCTCTTTTCTGACACTGTCACCTGCACACTAAAGGGGACTACAGAGTATTTCAGATTTTGAATCCAGATCCCCTTTGGGTTTTCTACTGGGAAAGGCCGTGGTGGATATTTTATGTATACGGCACTTAGAAAAGAGCATTCAGTTCTTCCTCATTTCCATTTTCTTGTCATATCACTATCTAAGAGAAGAGAAATAAGTCAGTAGGAAATGGTTGCGTTTTGTATGACAAATACTTTATAGCGAATGCTACATCTTCAAGTTCTGTAGTGTGAAATGTCTGGGTTACCTGAAACTCAGCATGAAGGTTAAAGCTGACACAGTGCAGAGTAGTATATTTCAATTTTGGTGGTTTAATTTAACAGGTAAACAGTTTGCCAACTTCTACTTCTCAATCTCTTTCAGAATGTCTCACTGAATTAATACGTTCATTTGGTGCTCAAGTGTAACATTTCATGAAAATAGTGAATTTTTCTTTTCAAGTTACGAAAATTACTTATTAATCACTGTTGACTTTTAGGAAGAAGGAGCACAAACTATTTAGGGTCTACAAAACAAAATTTTGCCTGTTAAGAGGTGTTTTTATTTTTGCTGTTTTGTAACCCTATAGTTGAGAAGTGATTTATTCTAACAAATTCTTGATGGTAGAGCCCATAGAAACAGTTCAGATGGTGTTGCTTTACATCATGACATTATGGGGGGGAAAAAAAAGAAAGTAATGTAATTTACATGCTGCTTGGACACCTGCTAGATAAAAATATTGCAGTTTTATAACAACTCATGCGTCATTTAGGTATTCTAGTAGCCTCCTGGTATAAAATGAAAATATAAAAATAACTTTCTAAATTTATTTCTTATTGTGATAGTGATGCTAAATTACAAAGTTACTTGGATTAATAAATTTATTTTCAGAGAGACCTCAGCAGGGACACCTCATTACAGAAATAAAACTAAAAGCTCCTTTCTCTGAATTTGAAATTTTACCCATGTTTTTCTGTCTTTCTGTACCTATCAATATGCTTTATAATACGTTTTATAAATATCATCAAATTCTAATCTTACTTGCTCTACAGCTATTTGGGCAATTGCTAGTACTAAAAATATTTAATATTAATTTTTTAAAAAGTGGAGAAAACTGAATATTGAATACTTCAGATCACATGAAATGCTGGAGACACTTCCTGCATGAAAAATCTGGTTTTCCTCACTGTACCATGTAAAATATCTTTACATGAAGGCGCTATGAATAACGGGCTCTTGCTATCAATATTCCTTTCATTCAGTTTTTGTTTTAGAAAACAGAATTGTCTTATCAGAGTGTATCTAAAAAAAATTTCGATTAAAGGAGCACCTAGCCTTTTGAGTGCAAGTTAAGTTCAAAGACCGTCTTGTATCCAGCTACTGCTTGGCAGTTGGGGTGGTAAACGGCTGTATTAATGAATTTATTTCTTTATTTATTTTCAAAATCATACTTTTACTTGCTAGAGTTAAAGCATTTCAAATAAACGTATTTGGCTACTGTTAGCCCACAGGTGTAGACAGTAGCCAGAAGCTAGCAGCCTTCTCGCAGATCTCCTTCAGATGTCTTAGACGCTGCTGGTTACCAGCAGACTGAGCAAGACGGCCGTAATCTCAGCCAGCTCTGCCAGGGGGAGGTTGGCCAAGGGGGTGTTATCTGGGCTGTCGTGGGGCTCCCTGTAACCGTCCTCTTTCAGCAGTTCTGTGGCAGTCTTTACCCATCCGTATTTTCTTAGTACCCCCTCTCCTGACTTGCTGGAACCATCCAGCAAGAGAGAAGTGGCATAAGTTCTGCTTGAAGGTTTTTACTGGGAAGGGAAAATATTTACTGAAATGTGGTAGAGAAACAATTGTTAGTAAATTTTGTGGTGAACTTTGAAAGCAATTTCTTTCACTTGCTGAGAGGGTAGAAGAGAAGTTGTAGATTGTCATTGACCTGTTTGTGGGTTTGGCTCTTTGCGGTTTTTTGTTTGTTTGTTTGTTTTTAAATTATTTTATTATTTATTTTTAAGGGAAGGCATCACTGTAAGCTTGTATATATAAGCTTGTACACTGTAAGCACTGTATGTACCAAGTTTCTAAAGGGGTTTGGGGTTGTTTTTTTGTTGTTGTTTAAATTTAGAGTCTGTCTTTATTGGTCTTCAGGGCATTTTCAAACCTGATAAAAGAAAGAAATTAAGAAAGAAAACTGCAGTGTTGGGGGGGAAGCACTGAACCGAGACACTTTTTAACTAATATTGTTGATACTTATTGCTGTAATATAGGTTAGTGAAAAAAATGGATCTCAATTTCATGAACTGTTGTTGTAGTTTCCAGAATCTCTGAATAAAAATAAAGAGTAGATTGATAATACTTGGTCTGAGGCAAAAAGAGAAATAGAATTTCCCTGTTCAATAGCTGAGGAAAAGAATAAGCCCTAGGGGTCTTGCTATAGGGTGCAGTTTCCTAGTGATGCATTTTAATGAACAGTTGATTCCTGACCAGTTGACAAATTGACACATGGTTGGCATTTATGTCTTTAAATAACAAAATATTTAGAAGACACTGGATTTTGTTAGCATAACTTACCAATTGATTTCTTATTTCTAACAGTGGCATTAGACACAATACTAAAAAGAGATCATTTTTAGTTTTATTCGCAAGCTTTCTTTTTTTTCTGTTGATATATTTATACATGTTTAACACATTTTCTCAAAGAGGGTTTTGAGAAAGTTTAGCCTTTTGGATGGATGATATTGCTAGCTTGAAAATGCCAGGTGTCTTAAGAAATATACCTGGTTCCAGGATTCTATAAATGTCTGAGCCAATTCAGAGAGGTACAAAACATAGTTTGACTGAGATTTATTACACTGCAGAAGAATTTATCAAAATGGGATTGTCTGTTGTTTTGATAGGACCTGGGGACTACACACTTTGATGTGTCTGTTGACATACGGTGTGCTCTGGACTTGTATTCTAAGAAAGCGCAGACAAAACCTTAGTATGACTATAAATCTTAGTAGCTATAATACCGTGATATATAAACTACCCTCTTACTCAAAATAAAAGGTAAGACTTTTTTTCAAAAATTAACATTTGAATAAAAACCGTATTTGGGAAGCATAGACTGAGCTTGCCGCTCTTCTGGTGACCTGAGAATGCTGGCACAGCTGCCGAGCAACCATTTCCTTACTGACCAGGTAGGCTGTGCTGAGCAGCTCTGCAGAGTACTGCAGGAGATGCCTCAAGTCTCAAAAAAATTAGAAATGCTAATGAAAATGTTGCAATTGTCCACATGAATTTGTGCTAGACTGAAGGCATTGACAGGACCGTAGCTCACCCTTACCATGTCTCCTGCTGAATGGTTTTGCAGCAATGCCTTTTTCAAATGACTTTATCTAAAGCATTACTCACTTTCTGGTAGGATTGAAATGAACCCACAGTTGGAGATGGAAATGCATCAACTATTTTAGTAGAGAAACAGAGTAATTATCACAATTATGTAGTAAATCTCTGTTTAAAGATAGATAGATTTCAAAACTGACAGTTCCTTGATTTCTTCTGTGTATCTGATCCTCTTAAATTCCTGTTTGTTCCACTGAACAGTAAACGTAGGAAAAAATCTCACAGTGGGATGGGAAAAATGGAAATTTCATGTATTGTATGTCCTTGTTTTGTTGTATAACGCTAGCCTGATTCTGCCATACAGAAACTGGCAATACAAGTGGGATGGAAATTTTAAGCTCATCTAGTTTCAGTATTTTTGAGATTGTTTTTGTATAATATGGTAGTATTTGGTATATTTAGTATTGGAAGCTGTAGCTCTGCACAACTGTTTCATGATGCAGTAGTTACTGAATGACAGGTGTATTCACGTCATGTTTTATTGTGACCTTTGCAAAGGTGTCAATTAGCCTGTAAAAATTAATACTTGTTATCTAACTATTTTTTAATCACAAAACAGTGAGAATGACTCAACAATTAAATGTTTAATTAGCTCCCATTTCAGCTTCTGATTTCCAGCTTCATTTTCAGGTTAATGATTTGGTAAAAACCGATACGAGAATTATGCTAAGACTGGTTGACCAAGGTGGTGAAAAATAGTAGGCTATGCTAGAATAACTTGAGTTTATTTCTGCATTTGCACGTTCGTCTTTGAATAGCACTATCGTCAGCGTTATTTAGGATGAGATGCATTGTGTGATATCAGAGGCTGATACAGCTCTCGTTTAAGTCCTAAAGCCATATTTCCTTTTATTTTAGTTGAGTTGGATTGAGCCCTGAGCTGTTTTGTTGTTTGGTTTTGCTTTTGTTTTTTTCCCCAGCGTTAACAATAGGAGGTTAGTTAAATGATAAATAATGGTTAAAACACCAGAAGCAGTGCATTTTATGTTGATTGCAGCAGCACCAAACCCAGAATATAAAAGTGTTTTATCTGTCCCTAAATCATGGCAGGTAACCATGGCAATCGTATCATTTCCAACAGCTCATGGAAAATATTTGAAACATCTTAAGTGAGCTGTCCCATTAATAATGAAGAATATCAATGTTTTGCCATCTGTTACGTACTAACAGTGTATATGAAAGGCCAACAATTGTGTGAAACAATTTAAAATGCAAGTTAGAATGAACTTGGCTTGTAATGAAAAACTGCAAAACAGCGTAACATAAAATATGGTACGTCAGATTCTGCGTTTTAGTTTTATAGCTTTACATCATCTTCTAATATCTGTTGAGAGTCTGTAAGATTTCCATTATGTGTTCTCGTTTTCAGAGATTTGTAATTTGATATTAACATTTTGCTGTGGGCAGAAACTTGGCAAGTTCTTAGTCAGTAAGAATTTCATAAAATATTTTGGGAGACATTAATTTCAGATTAAAAATATTTTCTCAGATGTGTTTTGATGCTTCTCCCATCTGAAGCAGTTTTGCTTGTTAACTGAAGTTTTGTGGACTCCTAATCAAAAGCACATGCTCTTGAACTGTGGGCTAGGAAATAACTTTGACATTAGTTTGTGCAGAAACGGAAGCAGCTTTCTTTTTCAGAAAATACGCCTACAAATTGAAGGTGAATGCTGGTTTGTTAAGTCTCAAGTAACAATTTTTGTACAATATAAGTTTACACTGCATAAATTGGTGGTAAATTTGGCCAAGATGCCCTACGGATGTACATCAGAACCTGTCCGTATTTTTTATGTAACCGAGTCCCTCTCTATCCCTTTCTTTTAACAGGGAAAGAGAGATTCTTAATCGATTAGGAAGGGCAGTGGATTATGGTTATAGGCAATGTATCCCTGCACGTACCAGTGCCCTTTCTATGCACAGATGCTTTCATGGATTGTTAATCAGGTGGTGCTGAACATGTGAGGCTTTCTCTTTGGTCAGATGGGAGCTGCTTTTCAAGTACAGTAAGGTAATTTCAGCATCATTACAAAGAGCGATAGTAGGTGTCCATAAATAATCCCTCACACTGAGGATATATGGCTCCAAAGACTTTGTCTTTTGAGTTGAAAAGAAATCTCAAATCTTGAAAGCAGAGCTCCTGCTGCCCTTGAATACACTTTTGCCCTCTGTAGTGCCATGGGATCAGGGATTAGGTTTATTATGAATATAGCAGATGTTTTACAATAGTTAAGCATTAAATTTCTTCAAGTTTGGTGGGATCATTTGATCTACCACTGGACCCAGTTAGAAGAACTGAAAGGGGACAGTTAGCCTTGCCTTTTGATTTTAAAGTTAGTAAGATTTTAGCCAGTTGTTCAAATACCTTCATTGAAAGATTTGTAGAAGCAGCATCTAGGGCCTGACTTAGGAAAATGCTTTAAAACATATGCTCCCAAATTAGTTGTGGAAGGATCTATTACGCTCTGAATAAAAATGGAGAAAAACAATATAGAACAGTCTGGTTTTTCTGTTACAATTTCAAATTATATATAATTTGTGTTGTATAAACAGTTACAGCTCTTGAAAGTACAGGAACCAAGTATGTATAATGCTGGTTTTAGTGACATTTTTGGTATGTGCTTCTGGAAAAAAAATCATTGCCACAATTATTTAAAATCTATTTTTATAGCCAGATTTGAAAGAACTTACTGGTTTTTGTCCAGAGCTCCTGCTAGTGCTGTTTTTTTTTTTTAAAAAAAAGCAATATACGTAATAAAGGCAGGTAAAATTCATAAAGCATTCCTGGAATTAAAAAGAGGTGTTTATGAGGCAAGGAAATGACCTTCATTGTGATTCCAGTCCCAACTGGTCAAATGAGTGGCTTGATGATTCAAGACACAAGTTCTTTGTCCTTGTTAGAGACAAGACTTACTATTTATTCATCTTGCACAGGCCATTTCTTCCATGCATTTTTCACCTGAATTTCAGAAAGTAACTTTCATCTTTGTAATAGTACCCATCCATATTTTTGAGAGCAGGTTTCCTTTTTCAACTATGTTAGCGTATCTATTCAGTTAGATCTTGAAGGTGTGCGTTTATTTAGTACTGTTACTTTATCTTCCCATACATGCATTTATTTTCCTAAAAAATGAAACTATATAATCTAACCTGTAATACTGTGAAAACATAAGGTTTTTTGCAAAAGCATAAATAGTTGTAATTTTAACAAAATTACTTTGTCCCCAAAGTACATTGATACCAAGCTTACGTAAATCTGTACATTGAATCTTAGGGGAAGATCTGTGCTGTTTCTTGTGTGAATGGATATGCAAATGTAGGTTTCTGCTGACAGATACAATCCCATACAGTCACCAAAGATATGTGCTAAAAGTGGGGTTTTTTCACTCGTACAAATCCAAATCAAATTCTTCCCTTTACTTTTTACTTGTAAATAGAAATACCGTTTAGAGGTTGGAATATAAAATACTAACTAGATTTCAGTTGTAGATAATTGGGTCCAATGAAAAGAGGGTAACAGTTACCTCTATAATTTGGCCAGACTTTGAACCAATTATGTTTTTCTATTTACTATTTTGTGACAAAACCTCTTTATTACTGCAACAACTTGTCATTAACAACTGTGTGGTAAAATAAGTCTCCTGAGTAGCAGACCTGCTGTTGCAAAATGCACGTTTAATGATGAAGTACAGACCTACAGCTGAATCATTTTGACCTTGGTTTACATTACTGCTGGTGAGGACAATGGGCATGGTACAGAATTTCATGGTAGATCACTCAGTGGTTTTTTTAGAGATCAAATTTATATCAGGCTAAAAGAGCATTTTTAACTGTTCTCAGGCTGAGTTTAATTTCTGAGATTTTCTGTATTTTGCTTGAATAAATGGCAGAAAAATAGCTATATTATACGCACTAATTTGATCGGCTGTAAACAGCAAAAATGCATTCCCCAGGCATGTTCTGGCAGTCTTAATTAGAAAACTCCTTTGTGCCATTATTATCTGTAGCTAATGAGATTCTTTACAATAGCATAAGGGATAGACAGTTCCTACGTTCAGCACTTTGCTCCTGTGTTTTTAACAAAGTGTCCTGCCTGTGAAAGAAGATGTTTTTATTTAAACACATGTGCAGTACAGGAGTCATACTGAAAGAATGCAGCTTCTGCTTAAGAGCGTAATTTAACATAATTTAACTTACTTGACTGAAATATACTGTTGTTGAGGATTTGTGACCAAAAAAACTTCAGAACTGAAAAAGTGCTAAGGAATGTGGTACTTTAAATATGGAGATTTTCTTTGGAGTTTGAAAACACGATTGGTAGAAGTGATGAAAGGAGAAACAAGGAAGCATAGTGGGGGTGAGGCCAGTTTTTTGGAAGGGCTCTAAGCTGCGGCTGTGCCTGCACTAGGAGCAGGCTCGTAGAACGAAGCAATGCTGCTCCTTCCTCTGTTACACACAGTCGAGTAAGACCTGGGGAGAGGATTACTCCATGATTGAAATGGTCTCACGTGCCAAACATCACCACTGCTCATGTGGTTAAATCTTTCAGAACCAAGCTGTTCCACAACCTCTTTCCTCTTCTCTGAGATCTCCTATGTGCCACACTTTCTTGTCTTCTGCCTCACGCAGCTGGCGGTAGCAAATTAGTGTCCCTACTGATGTGACACGTTAAATCCTTTGAGTGAAGGGATGGGGAGACAAGGCCGTCAGAGAATCCAGTAGGAACAAAAATCTTAGTGAAAAGGGGAAAAATATTAAAATTTATGTTAGCAAACTAGTTAATTAGTATTGCACTACACTTTCATTTATTATTAGCATTCCATTTTATTCTAATATTATGTGTCGCCACATATTAAAATTTTTGCTTTAACGTTTCCCAACAGCTTGTATAGACTTCTGTTCCACACATTTGTCCAGACTTCATCAGTGCAGCGGGGCACGGAGCAAGCTGTTGCTCTGTTCCATTTGAGTAGTAACTGTACTCAGTTGCGCAGTACTGGGTGAGTGACTCTGCAGAGTGGATTGCATGAAGTGTCAACAATGCAGCCTCCTTTTTTAATGAAGTATCAGTTTCCGAGAGTTTTCAGACTTCATTTCTTCATTTATCAGTAAATCAATTAACACTAGAATCACCTGCTACACAACTTGTGTGTGTAGTGTATGTATTTTGCTGAAAAACAATGTGACTGATAAAAAAGAAATAGAAAAGCATATAATACATAGGGTTGTTTGTTTTTCTTCACACTGATCTTGATTATTAGATGTATTAATATAAAACTGGAATGTGAAACACAGCTGGACATCTGTGTAAGTTCATATCTAGAAACCAAAAAACTGAATTTGTATATATTTTGAAATTTTGTAAACTTAATTAAACAACACAAGCACTGCCTAAGTTTTTGAAGCCTGTAAGTATGAATGTCTTCAGCAATTATAAATGTTACAGTAATTACAATTACATGTTACTAAGTAATCACATGCAAATAAAAGACAAGAGCAGAAAAGACTTCCTTAAATTATTAAAAATGAGACTATTTTTAGTATACAGAGTTAGTTGCCAGTATTTGCAAATGTACCTTACTTAATATTGGTTGATTTTTATTTATTTATTTTTAATTCTATGAATTTAAATTACTTCTTTGAGAAACATCATTCAGAATCTTTTCTCATTTTCTTATGTCTCCTAAAAATATTGCTGTTCCTGGTAACTTCTAATGAGAGATAAGATCAGAACAAAATGTCAATAAAGGTTCTAGGAACTCTACAGAAGTCCTCCTGAATTCAAAGGAGCATCCCTGCTTTGACGATTAGTTAGTCGGTTTTACCTAAGGAAGGAATAATCTTCAGATTTGCATCCCATGTGCGGCAGCATGGCTCAAACCTTTTTAGTACAATGAATTTATTCAGTGTTGTCAAATGTATTTATGGTGTTTTGTTGGTGGGTTGTCATTTTTTTTGCAAGCAACAAGAATTTGTTTCAACGGCTTTTCTTACACAGATAAATAATACAGGTTGGAGAGACACATCTTCTAGGTAATAGTCTTCCTTTGAGAGCTGTAACTGTCTAATAATAGTTTTGGCTTCATACCTAAAGAACATACTGTGCCATTTAAACCAGGTGATCAAAATGCCTGCATTTCTGAGATATAGCATACTGCCTGTAGCACAAATCAGCCAGCACCTGATTTCGTTGTAAACCTATTATGGTCTTAATGTTAGTGTGAAATGTGTAGAGTTTATATTATAGTTCACTGTAATTGCGATCCCTCATAGGAAGAAGTTTTAAGGTAGATGTAAGTTACAGGATGCATGGTGGTGTGCTGGTTGTTAGACTTCTAATTTGTAAATCCCTCAGCAGAATAGGGAGTTTATAGAATTATTTTATTTATTGGGGCCAATATAGTATAAAATCCTGCAATCTATAGGAAGTTCAGTAAAATGTTTTTATGAGAATTGTGATATAATCTTTAAAAAAGCAATCTACTATAGGGAAACTCCACCACAAAATAATAAATTGTTAACATAAAAAATCTGGAGAAATATTAATCCGTTCTGGAGTTTGTGTACCCAACATCTGAAAAGTATGGATTGTGAAGAACTTGTGGGAATAAGTCGGTATTTCCTTCCGTGAAGACTGTGTAATTCTGTATCTCAAAAGGAATCACATAAATTGTTACGCCACTGCAACTATGCCGCTGTTATGCACTGCCTTTCTAAGATTGTAGTATGTTATGGAGAAAAGAATTCTCGTCCATAGAAAAAATACTCTGTCAAGGAGAGAATTTGGCATCCTGTCAGTGGATGTTTTTGTGAAATAGGTTTTTATTACGTTGCATGATTTTCCTTTATCTCTAAGAAGGACAGATCAAGGGGTTTTTACATATTGCCAGAATATTTCTATAGACATAATAAACATGGATTATCAAAAGATCAAATTTTATGTTTGTTAGGACTGTTTTGTTACATTATAGAATTGAAAAACATATTCTTTGTGTCGTTTATATTTTTTCCTTTCTATTTTTAGGATGCAAAGTTTGTAGAAGAGCGACGCAAGCAGCTACAAAATTACCTAAGGAACGTAATGAACAAAATTATTCAAACTGTGCCAGAATTCACAGCCAATCCCAAAAAAGAGACTCTTATTCAGCTGATGCCCTTTTTTGTGTAAGTATCTGTCAAGTAGTCAAGAAAATACTCTCTTCATCATAATTTAATTTAAAATATAATGCCAACATCTCCAAAATCTTTAAAACAGTGTTTTTTAAATAGAAGGCTCCTGTTCAAATGATAAGTGCATTTGTTATACTTAAATGACTATATGATATATAGTAATTTTTGTTTATTTAAATGGTGACTTTGAACAAAAATCATTGTGTAAAACTTTCAAAAATATTTAAGTGACCTCAAAATCTTCATCCATATGTACTCTTCAAACATTAGGTGGTTCTGATTTCTTTTATTTGGAGTTTTCAGTTTTTTTCTGCTTTTGTTTGTGTGGGGTTTGTATTTTTGTTTTTAGATTTATTTTGGGGGATGAGGGTGCAGGACTATTAGGGTACTTACTAACCAAATTAAAAAGTCGAGCTATTGAACTCCTTCTAGCTGAATTTTGCAATATGTTGACACGTGTTCTCATTTCATTAATGTTACTGTTGAGTGTGTCCAGAAATAGATTAACACAGTCATCTGTTAAGAATCTCAAAACCAACCCTTTGATACGCAATCGTACAAGGGATATAATGTCAAAATCTTTCCATTTTGCTGTAAATATTGTTTTTTACAGTATTTATAAATGATATTTAGAACTATTTAAGAAATAATTTTAATGAAAATTTGGTTTTGAAAGGGTGTTAACTTATTTTTTTCAGTAATAATTTTTCAGTATAATGGCTTTTCAGTACTACACCTGTAAAAATTATGTATAGATTGAACACACGTTCATAGTAAGCCATCATATTAACTTTGCTGTCCACAAGCCTCTGCACAGGGATTGTGCATCCATGCCTGTGAATCCACGGATGAATCAATTTGCAGAATCAAGACCACTTTAAAATTAATATGTTTCAATAGATGGGTGCATACTTAGCTGTACTATTTGCATGGTCTTATGCAGAGTTTCAGATTTTGAAGTTGAAACTTTATTTCAAGAAAGCTATATTTATTAGAAAACGTAATAGATAAATGGAAGAATACCAAGATGTATTTTGTGGCGTTCATGTTTTTTCAATTTTTCCTGGATTTGAAGAAGCAAAAATCAATTTGATGAGACATCTTGATGATGTTTTTATAAATGGCAAAGTTACAAATGGCAAAGTTACGTTTGTAGAGACAAACATCTTAAGACACTTACCTTTTCCTCTCTAAGAACCTACTTTGTAGAATTTGACTAAGGGCTGTAAAGATTGAAATGGTTTCAGGTGCTTTCAGTTAAGGGGCCCATATGTGGCTTTTTGTTTAGTCGTTTTAAAGAAATTGCCCTTCATGATGTACTTCATTTTGTTTATTAAAGAAGGGGGGACAAATACAAAATACATTTGCAACTGAATTTTCAACTCGAATAATTTTTGCTCTTCCTGTCCAATTATATTTTGTTTTAAGGTAGTTAAGTATAGCTGTGTGAAGTTAGGAACTGATAATTTCTTGTCAACATAATTTCATAACTTGCTGCTTTAAATGTAGAGCAGGAAAATAAATTCTGAACAGTGTGCTGTTTAAGGTCCCATCTTTTCATTGGCTTGTTATAATTGATTATCCTAAGTTCCACACAGACAAGCAGTAATGCAGGATAACATCTGTAAGTCAAGGCTAGCTAGTTTTTCTTCCTCAACCAGTTTGCTTATGGAAGAAATTAAATCCCAAGTTTTGTGGGGTATAAGGTATTTTAGTAAATGATAATTATGGTTTCAGGTGTACATTGAGTTGCTGTAGTAATTACGATTACCTCAACAGTACAAGTGGTCATAAAGATAGCAACACAAATAATATTAAAATATGACAAAAGTGGACCAGAGCCTATTAGATTAAGAAATACTGTTATTTCAGTATTCTAGTTAGAAATACTAATTTGAAGCTTTGACCTTAATCAAGGGAAAACATATGCATAGTAGCAGTTCATTACTTGAACTGAGGTGCATTATTTACATGCTTTAACCAAAATTGTTTTGGTTTTAGATTTTTATTTAATTTCAATTATTAGAATTTCACATATTTTTCTAAAAAAAATATATCATTAATTGTACAATTGAACAGTGACCATACTGTGAGATTATAACTATGAGATAGTACAGTACTGATGTAAAAGCAATGATACAACTTACAGGTGGTTTTTTTCATCTTAATACACTGTTGTTACAGAAATACTTTATTACAGTTTCTTTTTATTTTACTTAGAGAAATGACATCTCAAGAATAATTTATTTATAATCTCTTAGCCACTTATGTTAAAAACAGGAAGAGAAAACAAATTTCCTCTTATGCCTCAGTCCGAAACAATTAACTTCCTTTCTGATAGTTAATCTCATCTCTTTTATAGGTGTGTAAATAAGTTTAGATCTCATGTTTCTGTTTATTAAAAAAAAGTGCGAGGTATGAGGACCTGCACAGGAAAAGATTCAAAATCACAACCCCACGTAATGTATTGTACCAATGATGCACAAGTCAGAATAAACACCATTATTTTATTCTGCTGATGTAAAAAAACAAACAAACAAAAACAAACAAAAAAAACCAAAACCAAAAAACCCCAAACCAAACAAAAGAACCCCAATGCTATTTCTTCTAATAAATGTAATGAACTGAATGAGGTAGGTACAATTAATTTCACAAACAGCAAAGTTTTATTGAGAAGGCAGCATGTATAAGTAACCTGTTTTCTCAATATGGGTACATTTTGTATGTGAAACATTGTGGTACAAAATAAAGCAACTATCTCTAAGGAAAGAAATTTGTTCAAGGAGATTTACTCAAGGAAATTTGCCAGCACCATTTGTCAACAATTTGTAAGCATCAATATGATGCACTGCATTGATGCTAACCTTTTTTTTTGGGTATAGCTATATTTTTAGAGGTTTTTTTTGCATTTGGCAATTTCATAATTCTCAACACGTTGCATGAATCAACGGACTATAGTGGACTCAAGAATATTCTTTGATCTCTGGACATTGTGTCAAAAAGGTTCTGTTCATATATGTATCTGTGAATTATTTCCTTGGAGCTTTTTCTCACATAATAGTTGTATTGGCATTCTCTCTTAGCTGGAGTAGATAGTTCTCTATGGGAATATTAGTGGGATTCTGGAAAAGCTTAGCTGTTGAGCAAAATAACTATATACCTCATCTGCAGTAGACAAAGGGGGTTTTTAATGTATTTTTCTACTGAGATATCAGACTCTTCCTCTGCAGCTAGAGCAGCAGTATTAATATAAAGATCTTTCAGACAATGATAGAAGGGAGCACATTTTAGAAAGTATCGTTGTTGCTAGGCTATCATTTGAATTCTCGGTGCCCTTTATTTTCTGAGAGTCATGACCTGGCACTGTTGGTGAGTAAGAAAAAGCATCTGAAAGAAAATGCATTTCAGTTCCACTTCATATTGCCATCTTCTCCAATATTGTCCTTTCTTAATTGATTTTGAGCTTTGTCAACAGATCTTGAACGTGATGGACTTGGTGAAGTGTTTATTACATTATTCGGTTGTAACTTTTGTACTGTGCCCGCAATTATTCTCTTCTGTTAGGTTCAATAATATTTTGGTTTAATAAATATTTTAATATAAAACACTGTAAATACGTATAATAATTCTGATATATTTAATATGTGCTTTGTAGCACAAATGTGTGTAGAGTTGCTGATTACATCTTTATTAATGAAAGAGTTGGCATTTACAGAACATTGAGATATTAGTCATAGGACTGTGCTGTAGAGAGTAGTGATACCTTAGTCTAGGAGAAAAAAATTACAGTCTTAGTATGCATAAAAATTCTCTAGGGCATTAGATCTGTCTATTAGGAAGCAATGAAAAAAAAAAAAATCTGGTCTTAAAGAGTTTCTTCTCACTGTAAAATTAAATGACCACACTTCAGTGTGAAAATGAAAAATCCCATAAAGGTTATGTCTGATTAGGTATCTATAGATGGAAATTACAGGGTCAGTTTTAATTAATCACTTTTGAGATCTGATTTAGGTCCTAGAATATGATTATAGTGAACAGAAAATAAAATTAATGTCTCTAAGACTGAATCCACTGATTATTAAATGCTGGAAGGAATATTGCCTAAAATTTTTGCTGTGAGGTTGTTCCTTTGGGGATTTCTCACTTCCAAGTGCAGTGATTTCATACAATCAGACATAGATCTGATGAGGCAAAACATTTTATCTGATCTGTATGAAATAGCCTACCGCTGTTATAAAGAAAGAAACTAATTTTATTTTGAAACTCAGATACAGTTAACAGTTTGCAGTAAAATAATGTGAATCAGTTTGCTGGCTTTTCTCTTCATTATTGTATCCAATGCTAGTGGTTAGTCATGGAAATGTAATTTGTTTTGATTCCTTATGCTGTGAACTGTCATTAATGTATTCTTTCTGTTGTCAATCTCTATCATTTGTAATCTCGTTTTGTATATTTTTCAGATTTAATGCTGCATTAGCTCAGTCACAGGTTTGGTCAAATAGTTTCCTTTACAGTCCACTTCCATGTCTTAATGTAAAAAAGAGATTCTGGCTCTGCTAATTTGTCTGTTTACATGCTGAATAACAAATTCTTTGTAATAATAAAATTAACATCACAAGTTAAATTTTCCAGTCCATGCAGAGCAAAACCTAAATCAAGAATTGGCACTGCTGAATTCGATTGCTACATCTGCTAGCTGGTGAAGGTCTGTCTGTTAATACTTCCTTAAATTAACATTTATTTGCACTCATGATTGGTACATTACAGATAAATAAAACTTGTTATAACAAGTACGCTTGTGTTTTAATCACATTTTTATCAATCTATCAAAAAAATATCATGCACGTTAGCTCTTTATAAACACATACATAAGAACAGGAGGGATCTTTGGCAACAAGCATCACAGTTCTTTGGACCATATAGTTGAGTCTTTCAACATAAATCATCATAATAGGTTATATGATTT
>VYZM01009052.1:0-117124 GCA_013398915.1 Dromas ardeola
ACTATGATTCTATGATCCCAAGGGACTGACTAGGAACATGAGGTTTCAACAGGATTGGGAATGCAATTAAAGCTGGGCTGAAGTCAGATGAGGAAGAACCTTCCAGCAGGGTTTTGCCGGTGCTGTTTGCACAGATGTCGTGCACAGATTTTTTATATATGTCACCAAATGGAGTCAATAGATTTAGATTTCAGTATTTTTTAATATTTGATACTTTAAATATTACCATATTGAATTATGCCATTGTCACCACTACTGATTTGAATCAATCACTTTCAAGAAAGTAGTCAGTTCAAATAAAAACTAGAGACAACAGTGTAACGCAATACATTAATACTTAAACCCAGAATATAGGTCTTGAAATCCAATTCATTATCTTCAGCTGCTGTTTCTAGTACAGTGCTTTTCTCCTGCTTCCCTGGAGAAGTTTGTATTTGGGTCTGTATCTGTTTAGTCACATCTTGCTGTGTCTTTTATAACACACAGAGGATAAAAACTTCCCTCAGTTAAATCACAACACACTGGAGCGCAGCCTCTAGTTTAAACGCTGACCTGGAAAGTGTACCTCCCTTTTCAATTTTGTTTCTTTAGGTATTTTTCCCTCTGTCTTTCAGGATGGTGATAACGATGATTTGTGTTGCTGCTCTCCCACTGTGTTTGCTACTCTTTGAGCACTGAACAAAAAGGTTTCTCTGCAGGACGTTTCTACTGCTTGTTTATGGCCTTTATTCCCAGGGCATCAGCTGTGGGATTCCTGCTTGGCAGAAGAGCTGAAGTGCTTATCTGGTTGAGGTGCAAGTCGATTTTTCCTAAAACTTTAAAGCGCTTGGTGGGGTCAGACCCTGAGCACCAGGAGGTAGCCTGGTACCACAGTGAATTCTTTAAAGGCTGATGAGGTAGATGAGTTTAACCACTCACCAAGGAGTCTCTGGTGTCTTCAAAAGAGGGAAATCTCAGGGACTCCGTTCCTCGTGTCTGCTGGAACGGATGCGCTTTGTGCTCATAAACCTGTCTTGGCCTCCACTATCACATGAAAATTGTCAAGGTTTTTCTCTGTCTCTTGTGTTTCCTCCCTGACATGAGCTGACCTGGGGCTGACATACAATGGCAGCAGGTCTCGCAGAGCTGTGGGATCACGCTGGTAATTCAGACTCTGCCACCCCCGTGCTCCTCTTCTCTCTCCCATGTTCTTCTCTGAGCTCTTTCCAGTGCTTATGCCTGATGACTACCTCTGGTTTCTTGGGCGACAGAAATAGCTAAAAGGCTCAGAGCTCTCCTTCAGGCCACCAAAGACTTCACCTGGATCACAGGTCCTGGATGGTGGCTGATTATTTGGGACATACCTAGCCTTCGGAGCTGAAACCAGCATTCAGTATTAAGGTATATAAATCCTGTACAGTTATTGAAAACTTATTGCATGGGACATATGCAAAGCAGTGAGGAAAGCAGAAGAAGCCAACAGGAACCGGTAACACAGGGATGTTCCTGAAATCTGCCCCTTCGGAGCCACACCTGCGAGGAGGCACACTGGGGTCCAGGTCCCAGAATTCCCTGTCAACAATGAACATGGCCTTCTCTTCTTTCAAAAGCAGAACAGAGCTCACTTTCAAAGTATGGGTGCTGAGGGATTTTGTTCTTTAGTGCTAAGTGCATGCCCCCAGGAAGATGCGCAATGGGCTGACATGGCCTCCTGAGCCTTCTCCTTCCTTGCAGTTGACATTAAACCAACACTACATTAAAAATTCAATCAATTTCCTCCAGCCTTTCTATTTAGAAAACAAATCTGCAACCATATGTTGTTTGCAGGCTGATCCTGTTGTTGTGTGTTAGGTATTTGCCAAGCACAGCTGTTGGCTGTGGGTGCTGAGGGGACTTGGACCCTGCTCCACGACAGCTTCGAGGTTCAAGCAGGTCTTCAGCAGGAGCCAGAGGTTTGCAGACACAGAGCTGCAGGCAGGTCCAAGCCTTCCTGGTGAACTTTCAGGCTTTAAGTGAGTGGCAGCTGTTGAAAGTGAACCTTGGGGTTGTGTTTTAGGCCGAGGTGACTGACATTTGAGTGAGTGTACTGCATTGCATTTGATGGGTGGGTGGATTTGACAGACGCACAAGAGCAACTGTGAGCATCTTGGCTCATGGTCCACTTGCCTTCATGCAGCTGTCTCACACATAGCCTGAACATGAGCTCTCTGGATATGGTTGACACCATCCCGCCAGGCGTACTTGGTGCGCAGATACCGTACAGGACAGCCCTTAGCTGCTCCTGGAGCTCCGCTTTCCTATTTGCCATTAAAGCAGTGGAGCGTCTGGTGTTCAAGGCAACCTTGAGGCAGCCTTCACATTGCAGTGCAGACATATATCTTAAATCCCACTTTGGGGCTTTCACTCTGACATGTTCACCCCTCCCGGTCTGTTTTCTGCTGTGCAGTGGGTAGTTCCTTACCGAGAGACGAGGAGGCTCTGGCTTTTAAATATGAAAGCTGAGCATAGCAGAGGTGCTTAAAGCTTACAGGGCAGTATGTAGCTGAGCTAATGGGACTGTCTTCCCTCTTGCAAAGTATCTGAGACTTGCATCAAGAGCTGGGGATGTTGAAAGATGTTCTAAGCATGTCTTGGGGGTCAGAGTTAACCGCATGGGGTGGGTTGCTGTGTGATGGGGTGAGTGGAGGGATACATTGTGTAAATTCTCAGTTTTATGTGCTTAGGGATGTTTAACTGCAGTGTTCCAGCAATGCAGTTTGTAAAAGGTTTGTATTAATCACAGGATCAACCTTCATTATAAGCCAAATTATTTTGTGGGTGATAAACATAAAGATTGTTCTTTTCCAGTCTCAGAGAACATTAAAAAAGATCAGTGTCTTGCACTGGGGCTTTCAGAATGGTTTATCCTAGATATTGATTCAGTTCTCCTGTATTATCCCCTTTGCTCAAAAATGTTTTATTTCAGAGAGATTATTGTGAAGTAAAATTATGTAATAAAAACTGCAGTCCACCAAAGCTATGATCCACAAGACACCTCTTTCCCCATTTCCAACTGATTCTTAATTCTACTTTAGTCATATGTGATATCAGTCTCAGCCTTGTCATCCTTTAATCAGAGGTTTGCTACCTGATTAGAGAAGTTTGGAATACAGAAGGGGAAAAAAAAATCCCTCTTGGTGGAGTTTTTCAGACGGGCAGGAAAGCCTCTAGATGGCAGAAGCGTACTACAGAAAACTCCAAACCTTAATTAAGCAACAAGCTGCAGAAGGGTTGTGTGCCAGCTGTGGGGAAAAGGTGCACTGATTATTGACTGGTCCACCGACCTCTTCCTCCTCCTCCAACTTTAATTGCTGCTGCAGATGATCTGTGCTTTACAGCCACACAGATATGGTGCCAAACTGGGTCTGAACAAGTTTGCTCATGGAGATAGTTTTGCCTGTCTGCAAAATGACACTGCGGCTGCTTTTTTTTAAAGGTGAAGTGAAAGGCTTCTGGCAGCTGGCAGCATTTGGAGTTTGGGATGTCTTCTGTTAGCACTTAATGCCACCCCTGAAACTTCACAAGGAGCTGCATCCCTTATGAGGCTTTGTGACTATCCCCTGGGAGGTGGTCAGCAGTCTGCAGTCCTTTAAAAAATAAAAAGCTCATCCTCTATCTAGGTGGGCAGTACACATTTTAAGGTCTTTTTGACCTTAGAAATAGTGCAGAAAAGTTTCAAGTGCCCTTATCTGTCTGATAGAGCTGTCAGCATCTCCTGTTGTAATCAGTTACACAAGAAAAATCCAGTGAATTTTGGCACTGAAGAGAAGAAGAAAATCCCTCCGTAAATCTGAGGTTTAAGCAGTATTAATGGCTGACACATCCCTAACTTCTGTGCCTGTGAATGCTGTTACAGCTTGGTCAGGATCCCTCTGCACAGTCACCTTGAGAGAAACCCCCAACTTCTTAGGCTTGCACGGTGCCAGAGTACCTCAATCTAGCAAAAACTACAGTTTCTAGTTCTGCAGTCTTACATCTCGGTCTGGGTAGGAAATTATTTGAGATTTCAGAGTTTTCTGTTTCAAAGGAAGGCCTTTTGATGTTGGCTCTTGGTTGCTGATTAAAAGCAATTAGATGGTACTCAAAATACTTGGATGGGTCTTCAGCCTGCCATATGGCAGGCGTGTACTAACCTCCAGGCAGCTGCAGGGATAAAACACAGTCTTTCTTGAGATTTCACTTAGTATTAAATACATAAACCAAGGGGGAAGACTTGAACCTTTTTCTCCCATACTTAGTGGGTGCACGTGCAACACATGTCCAACAAGCCAGATTGAGACCCAGCCCCACAGTTGTATGGGAGTGTGGGACACTCATGAAAGTGGAGTATCCTGGTGTTAGTCCCTGGTCCAAAGCAGCACTTGCTGCCTAAGGCAATGACTGGCCAGTTTTGATTTGTTACCAGCCCATATTCCTGCCTCAGGCCCTGAAACGAGTGCCCCAGACTGCAGGAGCCCCACAGCCATCACAAACGCCTCCAGACATTTGTGATAGCCATGAGTCATCTGAGCTTCAGTTTATCTGCAACAGGATGGCAAGAAAACAAGCATAGGAATGTCTTTGTTGCTTTCAGACCATTTGCTTTTGACAATACTTATAAATGATAGGGTTTTTATGACAGCTTTTGCCCACCAAGTCCTCCTTCCTTCTGTGGACCCTAGGCATGGGCCAGAAACCAGGCAATAGTCAATAATATTGATTGTAGATCACAGCCTCGGTGGTGTCTCAGTGGAAATCTTGCAGTGAACTATCAAGTGCTGTTTAGCTTTGTAAAAAGCAGCATCAGTTGTCCCAGGAGATTCTGGGGTTGAATTTTTTTGTTGTAGCAAAAACTAAGTTAACAATTCCCAAGAGACACACCAGCTCTGGTACAGGTGGTTCTTGGGCAGTCTTATGCAGTCGGTGGGACTGAAGCCAGTGGGACCTCCTCTACACCATCTTCATAACCATGCTGGTAAACTTTTATGGGTTTGTCTGTATTTTTCTGGGAATTGCTTACTGACTGATTGTTTACTTGGCCTTCTCTTTTTAAGGTGTCTTTTGTACTTCAAGCAGCAGATTTCACATTTTAAGCAAAGGACCTCAGTACTTGACTTGGAGACTCCCAAAAGTATTGTAACAGGATGTGTGACTACAGTAAAGACAGATATACCCAATATAGCTGGCTAGGCAGCAGTGAAGATGTGGCAGCACAATTTTCAGGGTAGTCTAGCGACTCAAGTAGCTACTCAAGCTCCCCCATGGGCCTGTCTAGCACAAACAGCAGCCTGGGAGACCACAGCTTCGCTGCTGTTATTAGCATTACTGTCTAGATAGGAGCTACTGTCACTATTTCTGCCTCCTTCTGCACCATTTGTAGCATTTGTCCTTGTTCTCAAGACACCACGGCTAATGACAGGAGACAGAATTGTCTATCTATTGCGTCTCATGTTTTTTCATCCACACTAAGCGCTAAATCAATGCATCATCATGAGGCTTGAGGGCTGCTAGCCAATTCTTCAAGTACAAAATAGAATCAAGATCTTTGCCGTATTTTATTTAAAAAAAAAAAAAAGATCCTTACATATTTTAAAACTGATCCAGACTTTAAGCCTGATTTGGCTAGAAATTGGGGAATCACAAGTTATATACCCAGTTTCAGATAGGCTTGTCTTCATGGTTGTATATCGTGATGTTTTCTTCAGCCTTGCTTTCCAGGAACAGCTGCATTTCAGGGAAAAGTGAGCTTTTTTTCGGGCATTCTGCATGAGGCACAAATATTTTAGTTCCTTCAATAGATTCTCCATGTTTTACTTAGATTTTCATAAAGCTAAAGGTAGACCCAGGAGTTTGTACTTTGTGTTGTAGTTCTGCTGGGGAAAGTTTTACATTGCAGACAGCGTGGACAATGTTTAATAAAATGCCTAGTGCTCTGTAGTGATAAAAATGAAATCCTCAATCCCATTCACATTTAGAGGACACTTGAATAGCTGTTCCTTGAGGCTTGAATTAATCTGAGAGTTTGTGAAAAGAAAACGCATACTGTATTTTTGGCAGCATTTGATGGTTTTAGAGTACTCTTCCCTCTGAGAGACTGTGAAAGTACATAACAACCTCAGCGTGCAAAACCCTTGAGGGGCTGGAGGGAGCGTTACCTCCCATCCACGGGCTGTGAAAGCAAGCCAGGGTGCTCACGGCGAGAGCAAAGCTGGGAATGGAAACACAGGGGGGATGGCCCCTCCGCTCCGCTCCTCTGCTCTGAGGGCACCCCTGCCACCTGACGCCTTTCACAAAGTTGTTAGGATCTGTGGGTTCTGGTGGGTATTCAGCCTCTGTGAATCCTCAGTCTCACTCCTGTTAGGATTACTGTCTTCTAATTTCACACTGAAATATGCTCACTGTCTTATTCTTACACTGTCTTTGTTTGCTAACTTAAGCACCCCTGTTTGAGCCTCCCAAGGTGTACATAGCCAGGCAAAGCTCGCTTCTCTAAGATTCGAACAAACCTCCACAATTGTAATTTCCACAGAACCAGCCTTCCTTTTGAATCAGCACATCCCAGCGTGTTAGGGATTTGGGGTGTGTGTGGAAATCTGAGGCTGAAGATATCCACAAAGGTCTTTGGAAGCTGCAGTGAGGTTCTGCATTTTCCGATGGGTGTCCTGGGGCTCGTGTGGAGCCACACAGAATGGTCGGTTTGCTGGTTTAATGGCCTCTATAGAAACCTAGCCCGAAAAAAAAAAAAAATCAATCTGAATAAAGCTGTATTGTACTTTCAGAATTTCATTTCAGAGACCAGAGACCAGTCTGAGTTTCCTATTTTCTCACTGAGGAATTAGCTCTGGGTACCTGCAGATTGCTTCTGTGAACACGACCCGCAGTGCTGCTGCCCCTCGTAGCAGCAGCAGGACGACAGCTTCCCTGGGGTTAGAGCAACGCTCTGGTGCTGAGCGCTGAAAAAACATACACATGCATAGATAGAGGCATCTCCTCCCCCCCCACCCCCTCAATCCAGTCCCAAAATGGATGCATAAAGTAAACAATTTATTTACACATAGAAGGGTTAATATTTTCTGCCTAAAATTAAGCTCTTTATCAATTCACAGGTAAGAAAAATGTCTCAGGAGCAATGTCACTCCACTGGTATGTTGGATTAGTAGAGAGATATTTAGACAGACAGAGACATAGATAGGTATCTTACACTATAAAAGCTACATTACCTTCTTTAAGGTTGCAAATCTTAAGTATTTCACAATTACAATGAAGATATCTTAGCTTTGGTCTCCTTGCGCATATAACTTATTATATATTATTTCCTATAAAATTGCATCGTATATACAGATGATATAGTCCTAAAGCCTGTTGTCATGTACTGGTTTCTGTAGGCCCTAGTCTTTATCTCCATGCAGAAGGAATTATGCTTACTTACTAGAAAAATACACAATACTTTGTCTTTCCTTCATTATCCAGTAAGTTATCTTATTCATTATAGAATATTATTGTCAAACTTTCTTTTCCCCCCCCCCGGGCTTCATGGTATGTGAATACTTTAAAAAAGTTCATTAGTTTTTACCACATTTCTGTGAGGTTAGGAGATACCATATTTCTCATTTTCAAGTGGGGAATCAAATCAGAGAGTTTAACATCAAACGTATCAATGACTCTCCACGCCAATTTGACAGAACAGTGTTTTTTTTCTTCATGGTGTGCAACAGCATGTTTTACTGAGTAGAGCTACTGACGTGCCAACAGCTCTGTTGCAGGACGCCTTCGGACATTTTAAATTCATTTCTAATCTACACTGAGTTGAAAACTCTTTGAGTGTTACTACGAAATTGGAGCTGTAAAAATATTTCTTGGTCAGACCACGAGCTTGGTATGTCGGAGGCTCTGGGTACATACACATTAATGTTTCAGTTTTGGACAGAGGTAAGTTGAGCTGACCATCATCTTCATTGAATGAATTCCGTTTGGGTGAAACTAAGCTAAAGGATGTGCTTTGGAGGACACCTGATTCTTCCCAGCCCACTGATAGACATTCAGTCCAGCCAACCAGACTAGCACTAACCTGGAAACACCTATAATTTGGGTTTTGGTCCCTCAGCAGCAGCCGTTCTGTTCTCCAGATTCATCCCCATCGTGCTGCATCCCTTGCCAGTGCAGACATAGCCTCGGGCTGGTGTCTCAGCTCAACTGCCTGTGTCAAAGCAAAGATTTTCATGTGTGTATGATTACCTCCAATCTGGCAGAGTGGGGACTTGACCCTCCTGCTACTGCGCTGTGCTTGTGCCCTTACTAACAGGTTCTATTTTCCTCAAAATATAGATCATTAAATCCACCTGTGCAATATTTTGACTTGGATAAAGTGTGATCATGCCAAAACATTTTGAGCATCTCTAATTACTGTGCTCTGATCGGAGTTGTCTCTGATTTCAGCTGACGCAGCATATGCACAAAACAGTGCCCTAGCGCTGCAAGTTCAGCCAGCCAGAAAATGAAGAATACACCATTAGTGGCTCTGAAAGGTCTGGTCGGTGCCATTTGCTTAGCAGGTGACAGGACCACTGTGGCTGCGTCAGCTGCTGATCCGGTTTCTCAGGGCAACAGTCCGCTGCTGTAGCTAGGAGTCCATCCTCTTGTATTCAGTGCAGATGTTGGGAGGTATTGACAGGGCAAATAGGAGTTTCTGCCAAATGCACAATGTTGATTCATGCCCAGAATACGTCCAGCCTTATACTCCGTAATTGTGCTCAGCAGTAGGTATCCATAGGTTGAAGATTGACTGCATCCAAATCTTCTTGGCAATTATATTCAAAATTAAAGCAACTGAATCCTTCCTGACCATGTAATTTCTCTAAGTCTTATACTCCTTGATGAAATCTGAGTAGATATTCCCTGAAACAGGAAAGAGCACCAGCCTGGATTAACACATCCAGTCAGTTCTGTCCCTCTCCCTAGTTTACCCTGGTCCTTCCTCCTAGGTATCATAGAATCATAGAATCACAGGGTTGGAAGGGACCTCTGGAGATCATCTAGTCCAACCCCCGTCCAGAGGTTTTCAAAGGGAAAATTAACAGAATTTTTAGTTTTTTCCACTTAATATTAAAAAGTGGTGTCACTGTTTCAGCTCGTATTTTCTTCTCCAACTGTGCAACCGCTCTATGAACAAAATTACATTCAAACTAAGGGGTTCTTAAAAATAATTACAGTTGAACCACATCACAAGAGTCTTCCAGCAAAAAAACGTGAACTTTGGGAAACATGGGGAAACTCTCTATCCAGAAGATTGGGACATAGCACTGTTTTCCTAAATATACAGAAATGTGTACTTCGGGCAGCTGATGTAACTGGGTGCGTTGGGAAGGTCCACAGTGAGTGGAAAGCGGTGGGCTCTTAGAGAAGACCAAGATGCCCTTCAGAGAAGAAACCTGACTGAGAAACTGCAAATAAAGCTTTGTAGAGGTTTTTAATACTCATACTCCTCTTTCTTTAAGGAATTCAATTGGTACACCTAAGTTAGGAGTTGCCTTGTGCTCTCTTTACACTCAGAGGAGCAGAGGCCCCTGCAGAGGGGACTCAGACAAACTGTGAGGATTTTTCCCCTCATGGATTAAAGCGTTCAAAATTACCTGGATGACTTTATGTTGCTTGCTTCAGTCCTGCTAAGCAAACTCTTCTCTGTGATCTCACGGTGAGTTTTATAATATCCTAGGACAGTGGTACATTGAAAACAGTATTTTTTAATGAAGTTCTACTCCTATGATTTTGTTCTATTTTATCAGCTATAATAGGAATAAGCAGAAGAATTGAAGTACACTTGTGCATCAATCTTTATGGTGGAACATGGAGAAAATCCTATTTAAAGGGCCCTTTATTTGAAATCATATTGTGGCCTTTAATAGACTGAATCTCCTAAGGAGAAAGTTGTCTCTGGTACAACTTGTGAAACCCAGGAGCAGTAAATCACACAGATTGACTGATACTCATCCGAGGATTTGAAAACAAACAAAGCATTAAACAGGAGCAACATTGACAAGGATATATTGCGGTCTTTACAGCAAGGAGGCCTGAAAACTTAAAACTCATTAGCATGATGCTTATCTTCAAAATGAAGCTCGGGGCCATCTGAAGCTTTACAGATCAGTGAACTTTATTATGATAGCAGGGAACCTGATTGAGGGTTCAATTAGGGATAGAATAGCACAATGCTCGGATAAGTATAGCTTCTCCGGATCAAAGCAGCGGTGCTTCTCTGAGAAAAAAATGTGCTTCTCTACCTTGTTAGAGCCCTTTTGAGTGTTAATACAGGGGACCCGGTGGAAACAGCATACTTGGATTTTCAAAAGACTTTTTGATAAGAGCCCTCATAAGGGACTATTAAAGAATAATTGAGAGCCGTCAGGTAATGCACATTAGTAAAAATAGGCTAAACTTCTGATAGGCTGGTGGGCTCAGATTTTTCAAGGTCTCTCTGAGGAGAGAGACATAAAAGTCATCATGCAGAGCTCTGAGCAGAGGTGTGCAGCAATAGTTGAAAAGTAAAGAGGGGGCTGGAATTGTGATAAAGAAAATTGTACAAGGACACTGGGTTACACTTGGAAAAGTGACGCTGAATTCAGGCGGGTCAGACTGCCCCATGCCCTCTTTACTGATACACATAACCATGAGCCAAATCCATACAAGATGGAGCAAATGTTTTCCCTGTTCTTTGTCTCCTGACAGCTCCCTGAGGATGCGGATTTTTGGGTCAAGAGGGGGGATGAGCACAGGGAAAGGGGAGGAAGAACCAGGAAGCAGCTTCTGGGCTTGCTCCCAGCAGGAACGCTGGCCATGCCCACTTCAGAGCAGATCCAAGCAGAATTATACCTCAGCAAATTGTAGGTTAGCGATAGGCAATATGATTCCTAGGAATCTGTAGGCAGAAATGCTTCAAGATGTGATTGCTGAGTAGGCTAAAGTAGATTTTGGCATGTTCATATCTCATGGTGGTCAACTCCACATTTTCAGGAGTATTATATTTGTTGGCCAGTTTTTTTTAACAAGTTGTGTTTTGTGCAGTCTGAGCACAGATTTCCATTAGTGGGTTTTTTTAACAGTGTGGGATCATGGCTTGTATTTATTGTGGATTGACCATATTAAAAATCACATTAATAACATATTGTTTATATATGACATTATTAAATGAATCTGTAGAGGCCTGATGGAATAAGCAAAAAATCCAAGTGGGAAGGTTGGGAAAATTCAAATTAATTCAATGATGTATTCATTATTTTAAATAATAGCAAACCAAATATGACTAGTTCTTAATCAGCATAACCTCAGTAGATCTTAAAATGCTTTATAAAGGAGGATGAGCTCATTATCCTGTCTTACCGGTGGGAAAACAGAGGCACAAATCAGCAGTTCCTAGAACTAGAAATTAAGCCTTTGTGTTTTGGGTCCCAGGGCTGGGAACTACCTGCTAAGCTGTATCTCATAGACACTTTTTCCCCAAAATGTCTGTGGATGCAAGATATATTGTTAATATAGTTCTTCTACTGATGTATTAATTTGGATGTAGTGATGCTATATTTTTCTAGCTTAATGCTGAAGTCTATACTCAGGCAAAAATCCCAGCATCAATGGGAACTAAATGCAGTTTCCTGGTAATGATTTCTGGACAGGACCTCTGTCCTGGACACGACCACTGCCAAGTCAAATGGTATTAGAGCTGGCCAAAGAGCAGTGTTTCTGCATTGTAGGAAATTTCATTTTTGAAAGTCTGAATTTGAAAAGAAACATAAAATTTCCAAGCTTTCTATGAAGGGTGGCTTTCCAGACCTTGTAGGTGTCTAGTGAAGTTGGCGTGCTGCTTGATTTCAGCAGATAATAACTCTAAGGAAGTTGTCAAGACTTAGTTTTATTGAACACTCTGATACCAGTGATGCCGCAGCTTCTAAAATACCTAGCCTGAGGACAGATCAGCAGGAATTAATTTGATGAAAGTCTGTAAAATCTGAAATCTTTCAAATGAATCCTTCCTACTCCATAAATCTGTATCTTCTGATGAAAAGTTGTATTGCTGGAGAATTTCTGATAATCCCTGAACATTCTGCTATCCCTTATGGAACCAGATGTCTATGGGGGCTATAGTAAGAGACTGTGTTCCGGATGAAGAACATTTTATATCTTTGTTTATTGTGAAGTTTATTTAATAAATATTTTTTTCTGTAAGTTTGTTCAACTATAATAAGTTAATCACAGTTCTAATGCACAGTAGAAATGTGATGGGTTGAAAAAAAACCCCTTGCTCTTCTGTATGAGCCAAAATTCAGCTCATATTTATATATGTGTCTGAACATAACTCGGGATGCTATGGGGACCGAAGATATGAATAAGATAAAGATCTTAAACTGTTGCTCCTAAAAGTTATGCAGGAAAAGACTGGCCTGAAAACTAATTAAGATGACTATAATAGTCAAATAAATGACTGTATCTTAAAATTCTTTATATCTTTCATTTAATATACTGATCATCATAACAATGGGAAAGAAAAGGCCTGGATTCATGTCCCCTAAACAACTTAAACAACTTTAGTCTCCCTGTTATCTCCTGGTAGGCTGAAGAGAACAATATTTTTCATTGGGCTGGACCATGGGCTCGTACCTCAACCCAGTACCTCTTACTCTGCCCGATAGCCCTCTCTCATGTGTCAAAATTCAGTAAGTTACCTACTCTGGGTAGAAGTCTGCAATTCCTGCATCCTTAGGGCTACTGTACCCTCAGTATCATTTGCATTTCTCTGTCTGAATTCAAGATTTTTCACTTAGGGATCCCACAGGCAGTTGTTGTACATAACATGCAGACAGCACTCCGGAAACCAAGATAGTGGTTATATTGCTACATAAGTAAAGCTTTTTAAAAGAAAAAAGTTTTAAACCTCTCCACAGTTTCCATTGTGCTTGCAACTCTATGGTACCTTAAGTCATAAGTAAGTACCATGAGTTAAAGAACCTTTTCTAAAATGCTGCAAAAGTGTGTTTGTTGTTATGGTTTTTTTTGACCAGTTGTGAATGCTCAGCAGGAGAGTCAGCTAATATCACAGCATCCTCAACAGCTCTGAAAAGTTTGACAAGAAGCAGTTTTTCTCAAGACACAGCTGTGGTTGGATGGCAACTCTGGAGATCATCTAGTCCAACCTCCTTGCTCAAAGCAGGATCAGCTACAGTGGGATTCTCAGCATCATGTCCAGCCAGGTGTCCAAGGATGGAGACTCCACAATCTCTTTGGGCAACCTGCTCCGGTGCTCAGTCACTCTCTGTCAGTCTCACAGCAGAATATTTTTTTCTTACATTTAAGTAAAAAAAAAAAAAAATTTGTGCCCTTTGCCTCTTGTCCTCTCACTGGGCACCACCAAGAAAAGCTTGGCTTGTTCTTCTTCACTCCCACAACACGTATTTGGGTAAGATTTCTCCTGAGACTTCTCTTCTCCAGGTTGAAGAGTCCCACCTCTCAGCCTCTCATCATATGACAGATGCTCCAGTCCCTTAATCATTGTCATGGCCCTGTGATGGACTCACTACAGCGTGTCATGTCTTTTGCACTGGGGAGCCCAGTGCTGGACGTAGTACCCAGGTGTTTCTCACCAGTGCTGAGCAGAGAGGAGTGATCACCTGCTGCGACCAGCTGCCAATTCTCTGTCAGCCCATTTCTGCAGTCTGTCGAGGTTCCAGCCTCATGGTGCCATAACTTACAAGCTTCCAGCCTTGGCCATTTTGGGAGTCTCCATTTCCCAACCAGGCAAGCTCAGATTTTCCCTGTGTCTCCTTCAGTGCAGCTGGATGTTCAGGCTCTGTGGGGTCTCTTAGAAGATCTGGACAACGTCTTTCTCATCATCTCTGATGCTGTGCAGTGTGGTGATCTCCTTCTGCAGCTCTCTTGGTGACACAGATCATCCACCAGCACATATCTTCTGCAGGCAATGAGCCCACCTCCCACCCCAGACGTGGCCCCAGCGAGAGTCCCCAGGCACCCCTGCAGCCTCAGGCTGCAGGGCTGTCCCCCCCATTTGGAGCTGCTTCTGGGCCAAGACCATGGCATTACAGGGACGCTGTGACCATGCCCCGTGGCACTTCCCCACCACCACCGCTCAGCCCATGTATGCTGCCCTCAGCAGAGCTCCTGGCTCTCTTCTGCAAAAACTGCTGCCTCTGATAGCTGCACGCTGTTAGGTGGCTCTACGTGCCTTTCCTCCATGCTGCGTCCCAGACTTTCCGCTATTGTACTAGTCCCCTGCAGTCACATTGCGAACACCTCGGAGGGCTAATGGACACTATTAATAACTGATTGCAGAACAGTTCCACATTTATAGCACTGAGTGAGTGGGTAGCACCCCACTGGGACTGCAGGAGAGGATTCATTCAGACAAGTAACTGTCTCATCTGGCCATTTTGGGCTATAAAATAAGGGAAATGTTTTCTGTAAAGGAAAAAAGGAAATCACAATAAAAGAGCAAAAGTTGTTAGGAGTGAACTTCTGTTCATTCCTATTCCAACAGGACTAATGAAGGCAAAAGAAAACTGTCTTTATCAGACAAGTATTTGGAAAATGTAAATATGAGCAAAGGAAAATGATGCAAACTGATGTGGTACATTCTATTACTTATTATTATATTACTTATAGTTGCTAGAGACTGAAAAAGCTTGAGAAACCTCAGTGAAGTGGAACAGAGTACAATTTATGCAGTCAAATGTGGAATTTGCTTGAAAATTTCCTGACATGGGAGCTAAAGAGGTTTTGAATCTGTGTTCGTGTACTCATGGGAAGTGGTGTAAGTGCCATCTTATTCCAAACTACAGTCAGAAGAGCAACGAGACAGCAGTGAAGTGCAGTTGTTTATGTAATACACAACACTGAGGTTCATTCATACTCGACAATTTTTACAAGTTCCCATTATTAAAATTTGGATGTGAGGTTCAGTTTTGAACTCCATTGTAGGGTAACAAGCTCTCGCCTGCCTGTCTGTGGAAACAGATGCAAGGGGCTGAAATGCAGGAGCCGATTTAGAGAGAAAGAAGTAGGAAGCAGGGATTGTTTAAACACCTAAGAAATTTAGGGACAACAGTCTGAGCAAAAAACCTTTGTGCTCCAAATCCATTTAGCTTTCAGAACTGGAGCTAAACCTGCTTGAAGCGCTGGGACATCATTGTTTTCTTCTCTTTTTACCTGCTCGCTGTTCTCAGAGGAGGTTAGTTTTAAATGGCCTTGTCAAAACCTAATTGCAGTTTTGTAATGGCTAATTCCCAGGCTATTTAGGCACTGAAGAATCAATTCTGAGACATGTCTATGAGGGGTTCGTTAAGGGATGGAGGATGCTGCTGAGATCAATCAGCTTCCTAGTTTTTAAATCACACAGGAAATTCAGGTTAAAATCTCCGTTCTGGTTGATTGATCCCATGTCTCAGGGAAGTGCCCTCACTAGCCACCTTTATTCTTGCAAATTTGTGACTCTGTAAATTAATTAAATGTGCATTGGGCGAGAAAGGAAGACTCGCATTGAAACTCTGACTCACATTAGCCTGTGGTGTGGGGACTAGAATAAGGACTTCTGCCCTGGTCTCCTACATCTCAAGTCACAAGCAGTTCCAGGTGGGACACACATAACTTTCTATGGGTCATTTCAGGCACCACCTACGGGGTTGTACCTAGCTGGGAGACAACTCCTAGTTTGAGAATCTGGCTTGAAGGTCTATGCTCCAAAGGGCTAGTTGTGGGGGGGAGCAGCTGGATTTCTCACATCACCAAAAGCCTCTCCATCTTGGTGGAGATGGGAAGACAGAGGGTGCACCATTGGTGACCAGAACAGAGGGGACCCATGGGGATCGAGGACATGAGAACATATGTGCTTTGTAAGACTGGAATCAAAATATCTTTACTGACAGCTTGAAGAAAAGCTTGTGGCTGCTCCTGCAACTGAGCCAATCCCTCTTGCATCTTACATTAACCTCACAAAATTTCATTTTTTTGTAATGCTTGAAAGATCAACAAGCTGAGGGTTTGGAGCAAGGAAAGAAAGGCTCAGGCTAGGAATGTTTAAATTTGGCTATTTTAGGGTCATGATATTTGTTAGCGTCTGTATTTATTTGATGTAGATCAGGGGAATGGAAAACTGTTCAAAGCTGGATTCAAGATACCTGATGGCTGGACCAAGATTCCTTCCTCAGGCAGAATGCCTATGTCAATGCTGAATTTTAAAGGAGTGATGGGGAATGCTTCACACATGCAAGATCTGGGCTAGAGGATTGAAATTCTTTGCTAGATGATCCTAAATTAGCCTAGTGACAAGAAGCTTCAGGACTGGTTAATGTTTTGTCTGTACTCAACAGACTTTTTAGGGAGAACAGGAAAAGAAAATTGTAATAGGGAAAAGTCAAGTAAGCTGCTAAAAATATGGGAGATTTTAAAGTTATCCTTATAATGCTACCTTTAGGAAGCATTTCTTTACTGGGAGAGTGGTCAAACACTGCAAGAGGCTTTCTAGAGAGGTGATTGATGCCCCAAGCCTGTCAGCATTTAAGAGGTATTTGGACAATGCCCCTAACAACATGCTTTAGGTCAGCCCTGAAGTGATCAGGTGGTTGGACTAGATGATCATTGTAGGTCCTTCCAACTGAAATTATTCTCTTCTCTTCTCTTCTCTTCTCTTCTCTTCTCTTCTCTTCTCTTCTCTTCTCTTCTCATCTCAACTCACCTCTTCCGTTCCGTTCCGTTCTAAAATGCCAACATGCTGTTCACTGCTTTACCAATTTTCTGCTGTTTACAAACACGCTGAGTACAACTGCAGATTTCTGCTGTAAGTTAGGTGCATTCGGAGGTGAGTTAGTGAAGGCATAGGTATTCCACGCTTGATTCAAAGTCAAACAGCAGAAATACTGCCCTTTAATTCAGTGAGAATTGGAACGGACCCTGCCTAGAGATAACCAAGTATCACTAGTCTATCACATATTTACATTTTTTATACAGTTAAAGTAGTTGATAGTACTATGAGAAACAGGGAATATTTTTGCTTTAAATTATCTCTTTTCTTTTTACAAAAGCTTGCAATAATTGTCCTTGATTTACCCTTTTGAAGTCCAGAGGAATGATGTCACAGGTGGATTTCCATCTGTCCAGCACTTGGCAGATAGTATGAACAAAGAGAAATAACCGCATGATAACAGAATACTGTAGAAATTTAAGTGAGATGTGTCTGCAAGGGATGAATATCCACCAGTCCCATTTCCACTCATTGCTGCTCAGACCTTCATTTTTTTATTTGTGAGCAGAGGGCAAGTCCCCTGTAACTGCATAAATTAGAGCAAAATAGCAAAATTTAGTCAGGCTTGCACTGCACAGCTCCAGGTCAAAAGAATTCAACCACAGCATGTAAATCAACACATAAGGAAATTCAAGTCCCATCAGAGTGTGGTTAGATTAAGCCCAAAAGAAAGAAAAGGCACTCTCATCTCTTGTCATAAATAATTATCCCTTTAAATATGGCTGTAGATATTCTCGTTAGCAATATAAATATATATCTAATTCAGTGCTCTTCTGGTGGAAAGAAAGAGAATGAGAGAGAAATGAAATCATGAAGCACAAGTTTTAATCACTTTTCCCAGCCCCTGCCAAGAGTGATTTCAAAGTCCACCGTACCGTGGTAGCATATTCTGAAGGTGCTTTTATGATTTTTCTCCCTATCGAGCAGTAGTCCCAGGGGTGTCCTTCTAGCCCTGCCTGGATAATTTCTGTGCTAGTTCTTGACGAAAATTGGGCTGTACGCCATGGAGAGTTTCTGGGGGGAGGGGGGGAAGAATGAATTTCCTTCTTCAATGTCTCAATCACTTCAGTCTTTTAAAGTAACGTTAGGAGTGAGAAAAATGTATCAGTAATTTCTTAGTAAAAATCCCCTCATGCTTTCCATGAGGAGCAGTAGGCACTGTATGGAAGTCCCGCAGAATTGCTTCCATTTTAAAACTCCAGCTGGCTCACTCGTTCATGCATAGACAGTATTCATTCACCACTAGAAAAAGTAACAGGGCTGAAAATCATAGAAGCCATTTTATTTACTAGTCTAGCAATCGTAGCATGGGACTTGAATATAGTTGCAGGTATCCTGTTTGATCGAGAATTAGCTAACTGTTGCTTACTTGTTCAAGAAATAAAACAAATAAGAAGCTGCGAAACCTTAATATGTGAGATACTTGCATCATTTGTTTAAGAGAGAAAATAAATCAGTGAATTATAATTTGATGGAAATATCACATAGAAAACTAAAAAACTACTAGGGACTTTTCCCATTCCCCATCTTCAAGGAAGAAAAAAACCCCACATAGTTTTGTTTAGTACTGCTTGCACGTTTTTACTTCAGCTAAGCCTGGTGTTTAGCTCGTACTGGGAGAATAGCTGGTTATACCAATTGCCTGGAGCTCTGCGAACGTTGTTCATTGCATTACTCGCTATACTGTCTCACATATTAAAAGTTCTGTTCCAGGTTCCCACTTTCTTAACTCTGTGTTTACATTCTCAATATGCAGTAGGCTGCAGGCACATTTTTGCACCTATAATGAGTTATCATCTCTCTCTGGGAATACAAGCAGTGAACAGAGTGTTCCTTCAGTCACATCGCTAATCTTTCTGGAAAGGAGGAGAGATGATTAAACTTACTCTCTGTCATCATATGGGTGTTGAAAGACGTTCTTCTCTTTAACTTCTCATTTGTCGTCGAACAAGACAGCAATTGAATGTGAAGCTCTCTCGTCACGCATTTTAAAAATATAAATCAAAGTTGATGCTTCCCCAACATCTAATAATGGGGTCGTTGTTAATATAAGGTTGTTTATTTCCTGCTAATCAGCCGCTCGCCTCCAGTAGGAGCAGCATTGTTAGTCTTTGTCAAATGGTTGTGTAAACTGTTTATTGAAACAAATCCTTTTCCAGCCATGAAAACAGCTCTCTATTTTTGCTCTGGTCCCTGTGACAGCATGTAGCTTCACTCAGGCCATATATGTGTCCATACATTTGATTTCTTTGAGACGGGTGTATTCAGAAACTGCTTGGTGGAAGTTTGCAAATGAAGCAGCCTATGCTGTATTTACAGATGAGAATGCAGTGGCTGAAGACAATTTGATCCTCTTTCTGATTTGATACACTTAATTTTTCTGTCAGATTTCCGGAAATTCACACTGGCAGATTATTTGGATAAACTAAGTAATCAAAATAATTCAAATCATGAAGCTATTTTTCTTTTCTGTAGAAGTTTTTGCTCCAAACATTACTGAATAACATCCATTTTTTCCTACTTCTGTGTTATAAATACTGATTTTCCCCTCCAGTCTAAAAATCCAGTCTCCAATCTTAAAATTGATCTGAGCTTTTGTTCAGATTTACAACATCGTCAATAACCCCTAGCCAGCCAATTTGGTTTCTGGATATGGCATCAGATTGCACATATTAGTGTGGTTACAGTTTCTGTGAGTGTTGTAAAAATAAGATTCCAGCCTGACTTTCAGAAATCATAGAATCACAGAATAGTTTGGGTTGGAGGGGACCTTTAAAGACCATATAGTCCAGCCTTCCCTGCCGTGAGCAGGGACATCTTCAACTAGATCAGGTTGCTCAGAGCCCCGTCCAACCTGACCTTGAATGTTTCCAGGGATGGGGAATTGAGAGCTCTTGTGCTCTATGGAAAGCGTCTTTAAACATCTGCCAGCTCTGTTCTGCTCCCTTTTTCCTGAGGGCAGTTTCCCAGGGGGTCCTATTGATTAACTCCTTGAAGAGCTGGAGTTTTGTTTTCCTAAAATGCAGTGTCCTGCCTTTACTCTTGCCCTGATCCATACCCCTCAGGACTGCGAACTCCACTGGTGCATTATCACTGCAGCCCAGGCTGCCTCCAATCTTGATGTCACTGATTAGCTCACTTGTGTTGGTGACCAGTGTTCGTCCAGTATCGCATCCCCTCTGGTAGGACTGTCTATTACCTGGCTTAAGAAGTTATCTTCAATGCATTCCAGGAGTCTCCTGGATTGCCTACAGCTTGCTGTGCTACTTTTCCAGCAGATATTGAGGTGGTTGAAGTCCCTCAGCAGGATGAGAGCCTAGAGCGCGACACCTCCTCTAGCTGGAGTAAGAAAGTTTCATCAATAGGCTCCCCTTGATCAGGCAGCCTGTAGTAGACACCTACTACAAGGTTCCCTTTGCTGACTTGGTCTCTAATTCTTACCCATAAGCTTTCAACCTACTCTTGGCTATTCTTCAGAGACAGCTCTTCACTCTCTATCCATTTCTTGATGTAGAGGGCAACCCCTCCACCCCTTCTTCTAAATTAAATAAAGGGGAAGTTTCACAAACTGATGGTTAGAAAAAAACCTGAACTTGGAACTTGCATAAATATGATCCTTCAAGACAGAGTATACACAGGACACAGAGGGATAAATTTGTAGCCATATGGACTATTTCAAATCAGTAAACTGTCCAGTTTAAGACCTGTATATTAAGAAAAAATCTGCTCTAAAAAGCTATTATATTATAGGAATGGTTAAATGCTGGAGCAGCTTCACTGGAAGAATTGTGAAACCCCATTCACTGGAGGTCTTTTAAAGCAGCTAAAACAAATATCTTTTAGGCATGTCTGGCATAATTTGTACTGTCTCAGAGAAGAAGAGAGACAAGGTGACCCACTATGATCTTTCTCAGCCCTAACGACTCTGAAATGGCATGTTCACTAAAACATTCAAAAAAATTCATTAAAAAAAAAGTTTGTTTACAATGTACATGTCTGCTATTTCCATAGACCAGCAACGGTGGCAAGTTCTCAAGATCTTGAGAACTATACCAGCAAGAAGTTTATAATGATGTCACGCCTGTAGAACCGACACCCGGCTGAAAAGCGTGCATGCAAAAATTACTGTGCCAGCAGACAAGTGTTCCCTCCATCCTGCTCGGGCAGTTTCAATTTATGATCAGTTGAATTGTCTTACTCTCAGCAATAGATATTTTGAATTCACTTGCAGGTGCTGATATTATTTGCCAAATACAACAGTTGCAGTTCAATGTTCTTCTGACTATGACAAAGACCGATGAGGGGATTTTCAGTGAGTATTTCATGCAGTTTAGCCTGTAGCACTGTACAGATAGAAAAGCTTTAACGAGAAACCTGTATTGCTTTTTTATATGTTGTACCTTCCTGATACATATTTCAGAGCTTTGTGAAGTAACTCTGGCAAGCTATTTAGCTTTCAGAGTGACCACAGCACAACTCTGCTAGCTTATACAGTTGTGCAAGTGAGTATTTTATGCCAGCAATTATTATTTAAGTTCTATGGAAAACCTACAGCATTTATTCCGTGGAATGACAAAATTTGGGGCTAGGGGCTTTTTCAGGCTCCTGTATTGCTCAGAGGAAGAGTTACTTGTTCTGATTTCTTACACCCCCATATTTTAAAGCGTGGAGAACTAGGGATGAATCAAGCTACTGCAGTCAAGTGGAATGGCTATGTGTATCTGTGATTAATACAGTGCTTTTTATATGATTGTATCTAATTATCTGGAAACTGATGTTTTTCTCTTTGTCTGTTTTAGTAGTTTCCAGGATTTTTTTTTAATTTGTAGACCCCTGGCAAGCTTCCAGTGAAGTTCAGCTCACTGAAAGAGGCTTCTCAGTCCTATCTTGGACCTCTTAGTTCCCAGCTGTCACAGGGTCCTTATCTACTTCCTTATCTGTTTATTTTAACCAAATGGCCCCCTTTTACATCTCTGATGGAAAGACACAGAAAGAGATCATTTTTTACAAGAACTGTACAGTTTTCCCAGGCTAGCAACACTAATATTTTTCTCTTGTAGCAGTGTTACTCCTAATACAGATAGAGGAAGAGCAGCACATGGTTTCCACAGTCTGTCTTAAAAGCTGAGTACTGGTAATGAATTTCCAGAAAACCCTCTAAAAGAAGATGAATTCTCATCTCTCTGCAATAAGAAGGCTCACAGTCATCCCCACTTAACTTTGTTTCCTGACCAAGACAGTTTCTGACACACATCTTCACTTTGCAAAGCTCGTGCTGATTTTATGGTTGTATAACATTAATTAATCTAGGTTCAGGGGAGGCTGCACATGCTCATGGAAGAGAAAAATAGACCACATAGAAACCCATGTTTGGATTAGGATGTCCTGTGCTGACAATGCCTGCAGTCTGGCAGAATAATAGCGGAAAATACCACACATGCTTGCTGTGTTCTTGCTTTTCCCCAAGTGTCTGTTTATAGCTGCTGTTAAAGAGAAGGTATGGGTCTAGGAAGACCTTTGGTCCAACCAAACACTGCTCCTCTTCTCTGTTTAACAGTTGTGCCACAAAAGTCATTATTGGTGTGTATGCCATGCAAAGTAAAAAGAATTTTCAGCCTTTTTTTAGCAAAGTGGGAGCAACTTCTGCAAAAGATTACGGGCTCCAAACGTTAAAAGAAGCTATTTGGAGTCTATTTTTGAAGCACCTAATGTGGATGCCTATGTAATGTCCAGATGCTCTCGATAGCAGTGAGTGAGCTAAACCATTCAGGTGCATTGTCAGAGCAGGATCTTCCTTTGGGTGTTTTGAGTAACCTTTGGAGAAGCTTTTTGATTTTCCTTACTAGAAGGAGCCTATAGGGCCTAACTGGGGCTGAAAGCTACATGTCTGAATGTCCCTCTGAGGGCCACATTCAGCTTTCAGGTACGATGGGACACTGAGACTTGCTTGCAACAGATGAGGGCCAGAGGGGCCTGGCTGACTCCATGGCTTGCGTGCCAAGAGGTAATGCAAAGTTAATGCTGAGGTCCATGAATCAAGGCAGTCAGAAAATTCCTTTCTGGTTTTATTTTGTTTTCTTTTCTTTTCATATCACCTTCTCTTCACCCTCCTCTGCACAGAACTGACCCCAGGAGTCAATCTTGTACCACTGAAATCAACAATAGGACTTTAATCAACTTCAGGGAATATCATGCCCCATGTTCATTCAAGTCTATGGCAGCTTGAATATCCATCCTGCCCTAAGAGATAATGTGCCATTCCCATCCAATATCCTACACCAGCTGCAGGGGCTCTTTCAAGTTACTACTTTCAAATCTCTTCCATTTCATCTCTGTTTTCTTGCCACTGTTGAGTTTCTTTCCCAGAATACCACTCCAACACAGTTACAGTGGGTTTTGTAATGCTAGTTCCATCTTTGCCACTCAGTAAAGGAGCAGTGTAACTTTAAATGATAGAGTTCAGAGTGTGTCTGCTCAGTTTTTGTGTAAAGTATATCCAGAGCTCTTCTTTACTGTAATGATTCACCTTCATGTCAATCCAATGCATTTAAAATCTGCCTCCAGAGAATGGGTTCATGGTGGTTCATGGTGTCAGGTCATTATCTGTCCACAGAAAGGCCTCATACTTCATATTCTAAGGGAAATGTCTGTGCCAGCTAACAAAACAATCAAGTCAACTTCTTAAAAATGCATTTTTGATACCTTGTGTTTCCCTCCCAGTCCCCAAGCCTCTAGTTTGTGGTTTCACCATGTAAGGTATGGACATTGGTCTTGCTGGATCCCTGAGGTTTCATATTGTTCTCAAATAACTCCTTGGATATCTGTTAACTAATTAATTCTACAGCCACAATAAGAAAATGAAATTATGTTTGGCCACAGAAGTCTTCCAAAGAGTTATATGGATTTGCTACAAACACTTAGAAGATACTTCTTGGAAAATTTCATTGCAGTCTAAATCTCTCAACCTAAATGTATTGAAGCTAGCATTAGTCAAGACTGACCCTTTCCCTGTTAGAATTCATGAGAATCACAACATATAATGTTCTATCAGGTCAGTGCTGAGAGTTAACCACCCTGTTCAAACATCAGGTGCTGAGGGCAGCTCCAGGCATGATGCTTGGGGTATCTTGTGTGATAACCTGTACCCCAGAAGCCCCTGCAGTAGTCCTCATCCCAAATCTTGATTTTCCATCCTAAACTGTATGGCACCATGACACAGTGTCCACCCAGGGAAATAATCTCACCTTTAAGAGCCATAAAGGAGAAGGGGTGGGCAGCCCAGAATCAGAGCTCACATTTTATTCCTGGCAAGAACATAAATATGTTAGTGTGTGAGGTCAATCACACAGGCCATAGGCAAGCAGCAGACCCCATAGTCTGTCCCCAGAGAACAGCATTTGCGTGACCATAAAAAAGTACCCAAAGTCCTGGAGAGACAACAGGACTCTGTCTTTTGCTGGGGGGAGAGGGAGGGTATGTGCAGTTGGGCACTGGGAGGGGAGAATCAAGTTAGGGTTCAGGCACTGGGGTTTGCTTGCCTCCATATGTTCAGTTCTGTAATATTTCAGAAAGTTTCAGGGAACACTGTCAGGAGAATACCTGTACCTGTGGCTGCACAGAAACCCCCGATAGAGGAGCTCTCTCATACAGGCACCAGGAGAAGACAATGCCAGACGTCTCATCAGGATACCCACACTGCACAGTTGTGCCTTGCTGACAAGTCCTTTTCAGGAAAAGATCCTTGTGTAGGGGACCCCTGTGACCACTGGGCTGGGAAGGCAGGCTGGCCTCTGGAGGTGCGGCAGAGGGGAAGGCAGCACGAAGCGGGTGGTGCGAGCAGCATCAACCAGACAATGAGCTGGCTCCCGAGTGGGGCAGCTCCATGTGGGTCCTGGCTGTTTTCCCTTTTGCCTGGCACTGCAGCATGCAGGAAGGGAGAATGAAAGGTCAAGCTGTTGGCAGCAACAGAGATGGAAAGCTTGAGGCATCAGGAATGCTGGGCTCTGAAAGAAAAATGTTTTCTGTCCTACTAAAGACAGATCCGATTTGAAATATGCGTATTCATGAATTCTGAGTGTTATCTTTGCGCTATATAGTGCCAAAAAGGCAATGTAGTGCCTTCTCCACCTGGCTTCTGCTGTCTGATGGCAGAGGACCTTGGTTAGTACTCTCGGCACGCAGAAGGTTTGGTCTTGGGGAGTGGCTGTGTACATTGCCCTTCTGTGGAGATAGCCTGCTGTGGGATGCTTCCATGGTGTGAAGGACCTACCATCTGGGAGGGCTGCCTGTGTGACGGTGCAGGCAGGCCAATGTGAGAGATGACAGAGCACCCCGCATGGACTGTGTAGCTTTACAGAGAGCAACCGCACATGGTTGCCAGGGTGTGATGTGACAGCGTGAACATGCAGGAAATTTGATCTTGCGGATGCGGCTGGAGAGCAGCCTGGATACAGTATGAACTGAAGAGCCCAGGGAATTAGACCACCCTCCTTGCTCAAGTGTTTGAGCCATGTGCAGCCTGAGGCACCCATGATTACCAAAATGTGGGAGTGAAGAGGAAATACCCTGTGAAAGACGACAGCTTTGAGTGGTGATATGAGGGGAAAGTGTTGGCGCGGCACCAGCCTACTTCTGTATCTGGTCCTAGTCTTGTCAGCAGGACTTATTAGCTTGGGCACGACGCCACACTAATGCTGCTTTTGGACCCATGCTAGATTGTATCTGGCCATTTCAGAGTGTTAGTAGAGGGAGTATGGTTCAGTTTGCTCCTTCCTGCATAGACGTGCCCTAAGGGGGCTGGAATAGAGTCGAATTTACACAGGAGACTGTTAAGTTTTAATCACAGAAATCTACCAAATTATATTGACTAATAAGTGGTATAGCTCACTTCTGACTGAAATTTAGTAGGGCTAGTATCCTTTTAGCAAGTCCAAGGACACTTCAATTATTTTCAATCAAGCAAAAAGTTCATTAATTTGCCAAGAATCACACATGTATGTGATTTACAGTGTGGTAGATTAAACTTGAATATCAAATGCTCTAGGCACATACCGAATGCAGCATTGAACCTGCAAGGGATTGACATAAAACAGTGCTGAGGTCAAGTAGTTATACAATAAGGCTCCCTAAGAACAATGCAGCTCACCAAAAATTCTTATATTTATTTATAATCTTCAGTCATCCGTTCTTTAATATCTCTAAAAAATTAATCAATCTGCTAGCAATTCTCCAAAGAATAAAGACGCATTTTTCTTAAGGCATTTTAAGGCATATGGTCCTATTGGGAGGGAAAGGGATTAGATTAGAACACCAAAAGCACAAATTCACAGGGGGGAAATGTAGGGGGGGTAAATGTATACAGTAGGGCAATTAAACAAGAAGTTCACAATTAAAGAAGCAGAGGTAGTAACAATGTATTCTAGTCATGTTTGACATGTACATAGCTGGGGTGACTGAGTTTGCATCTAAAGCTGGAATTTCATTTACAGTGTCTTTATATATATATATATATATATATGTGCAAACAACTCTGTGTCCTAGTACCAGCAAACTTGGTGACCCTTTGGGACTGTCCAGTCATGCCACAGATCCAGCAGGAACTCAAGAAACTTGTTTCTGTTTTAGAGGTTGCATTAGGACAGCAAGAATAAGTATTCCAAATCCAGAAACTGCAAGTATTACAAGTAACGTGTTGGCGGTGGCTGAAATACAAGACTTCTTGTCTAGAAGGTGGTACTGGATGAAATATGTTAAATTCAGTAACTTGGCCATTTTTTTTCAGTGAAATACTGTAGCAAATGCGTTACAGTCAGCTTTCTGTTTTCTTATATTAAATACCAAGTCCTGGAAACCTTTATCACCATCTTCACAGTGAGTACCTTGATAACTAGACTCATTCCCTCATATTTTCTATATATATGTACTTATATATATAAGGCAGTAAGGCAGTCCAGAGGGAAACAGCTTCACCAGAGGACGGAGCAATGCCCCTCTGCAACGGCAGTGCTGAAGTACTTTTCTGGAAAGCAAAAGACTTTTCTTTCCACTTTGGTTGGGGAAGGAGTTGAATCAGTGTCTCTCCTCCAAGAAGGTAAACTCATTGGAAGAATGCAGAACAAAGAGGAGCCATCACCCACGTAGCCCACCGCGGAGCCCAACTGCTTACACTTCTCTGAAACTGTCCTTCAAGTAAGATTGATAAAGGATTAAAAATGTGGATCCCGAAATAGTTTAGAAGTAAAGTGAGCTTCAGGTTACCCAGTACTATCTGAATGGAGCTGCCTCTGGAACATGAGGTCTTTGGTGTCTAAACCATGATCTCATTCTCCTAGGGGTCAGCTGGAACACGAGGTGGCCATTACTGTGATGTTCCTGAGGGTTGCAACTTTCAGCAGAGCAGCACAAGGTGACTAGCAGGCCTGGCTTGCCATCTCCTTTTGCAGCTATTTTACCTATTGCACAGTAGTCTTATACTGTTTTCCAAGTGATTCTGTATTTTATCACAGATTTATTGCAGATGAAGTAAAGTGTTGCTCCAGGGAGTATGTATGGATTGCAGAGCTCTAAGGCAGCACAGGGAACAATGGAAAGATTTGGAGACTGGTCTTTGGAAAGAGCTCACTAGGAGAATGAAATTGTTACTTAGCAGCAGCAAATAAACTAATAAAATGAACAAGGATACAGTTAACAAGCCGAGGCCAAGAACAGGAAACTTAAATAGAGGGAAACGTCACAAGAATCAATAAAATGGGCCAGAGAACTGTGTCTTTCTGCATTAAGTGATGCAGACAGTGTGAAACAGATGCTATTTCAATGTCATCAGCAACTTGACAAGCTGGATAAATAATTGTTGCCAAGAAAAATAAAAGCATGTGCTGTCAGTGTGGGTGGTTGCCATGATTGCTGTGGCCTCTGGTTCAAATGCAGTTGCAGAGATGATGAAAAAGAAAATAAATATGGAAGTGGCTGCGGAAAAACAATTAGCTTCCCACAGATGGGCCTTCAACATACCATAAATTGTAGCTGCCTTTTTCATCATTAGTTTGGGTGGCAACATGGGAAATAATAAAAGGTGGAGAATTATAGGTACAGACATTTCCTGAGTCCTTCCTGTAAAAGGGGAGAAGTTGTTGGTGTGGAAGAAGAATTGTTATGAGGAAACTGCAACAGATGTTGCAAGACAGCAAGACACCAAATTTCCACTCGACTGACACTGAAAGTGTCAATAACAATGGGGTTACTGATATGTCATTGGTAAGGTCTCTTTAGGGACCGCAAAGTCTTCTTCCAGGCATTTCTTCTCCTGAACTTAGCTGTGCAATGTGGTGAGGGGCTCAGTTCGTGCATAAGCCCCCTGAGGATCCATGGAGAAGGCACGCCAGTGCCTTGGGGTAGCCTTCTCAGATAATACTGGGATATCAGCTATTCATATAAAACATCACAGGAGGAAGAACAGTAATCCTTTCTATTCATTGGAGAGCCCTTGCTCAGGTCACTTGGTCTAGATGTTGGCTCCGTTCCCATCTTTGTCTGAGGAGAATAATCCCACGTCTACAACCTCTTGGGTGAAAATAGTGCCATCTTCTATGCAGAATCATAGACAGGATCACCTGAATATCTGTGTTCATTCCCTACACACATCCTCTAAATCCTGTAAGAGCTGAGAACCAGAGCCAGATTTATATTCATGTCAATTCCACTTAAATCTTACTTTAGGAAGGTGAGAGGCAGAAAAGACATGCATTGAGTCAGTCACTTGCACATCTTGTCTCTATCTCAAGGACAAACAGTGTGGTTTTTTACCTTCTCTATCTTCATTTTCTATTCCTTAAGCTTTTCAGACATTGAAAATCTTCATCTCAGTCCCTGAGCAATTTCACTTACATAAATACAGAAGTGGATGTCTGTATCTTTTGCTACAGTTCCAAATAATCTGTAGGGTAAATTGTTACTAACAAAGCAATCACTGAGTGATCATCAAGTGAATGGCAACATTGTTCTTTACTCATGACACTTTGTGTAAGAAATCAAGTCTAGCTGCAATTACTTGGGATGCTGATTTGTTATGTGTACTGAATGATGGGTGAAGAGAGCATAAAACTTTAGACTACCGACATGATTCATCCAGTTAAAATACACGCCTTCCTTACAACCTTATAAAAATAACATCGTAATGAACATCAACAATGCCGACATAGCTGGAGCAGTGATAGAAAAACTTAAACTCTGCTTTAGGATTTGGTGTAAGACAAAGTTCCAGGCTGTTTGTTCATTCTTGATCCAGGACTGAAATCCACTGAAGTTGGGTTTACATATTTTGACTAGAAGGAAGCACAACCACAAACCATACATCCGAACTGTCAGTGTGGCCTTGTCCTACTTGGGACAAATCTGCTGGCCGGGCAGGGCCACCCTTGACAAAGAGCAGATGTGGCACAAGCATGAACCGCGGGCAGGGTCTGGGGTCCCTGTCAGGAATGCAGCAGCTGGCAAGTGGCTTGGCGTTCTGGTGCAGAGGTATAATTTTGAAATTTTCAAAGGGTATTACCATTTTTTACCTCAAACCAGGACAGGCTTGCCTGAAATTTCTTAATGTTGAAGCCCTTAGTCATTTTCTTTTTCCAAAGAGAGCTGAAACCTCTTGTGGGAACGCTTTTGAACTTCAGTGTCCAAAATCCAAGTTCAAGGCTTAGCTTCACCCCCATCCCTACATGGGTGTGATGACCTTGCTCCATCCTCGATGTAGATGAAAGCTCATACCCGAGGTTGGCTCAGATCACAGGTTTTGGTTTGCTCTCTGCTTTTGTTCCCAGGCCAAGCAGATATGTCAAGTGCTTTGTTTCAGAACTTTGCTCTAACATCAGTAGAACAAAACCAAAGTTCCAACAGTAACACCTATTGTTCTCTTTGATGGCTTAAAAAGAGCAATTAATACTCTTTTCATGAACAGAGCAGGCAAAGAGGCATATTTAGTGGTCAATTTGGAACAAGGAAGGTCTCAGAAGATTTAGGGGAGGACAACTGATCCCTATCTACTCCTCCTCAGAAGCCACTGTTTCACACAAGGCAATATGGTTAAAGCTTCTCTGATTCTTGAATGCCTGCCCAGTTTCTCTGTGTGATCCTATCACTAACATTGATAAATAGGTCTGCCTAAAGCAATAAGGCCACAACATATTTGCTTCTTTGAGCTAGAGTAATTCTGCTGCCAAACCAGAGCTCCTAGCCTTTCAAGGTTCAGCTAGCAGTTACATGTATATTGACATTTCTTTTTACCTCAGGCCAGATGAGGGAGAAACAGTTTCTTACTTTGTAAAGCACTTTTCTTCCCACTGTGTGACAGCTTTTGATACTGCATTTGGGAAGGAGAGTGAAGGTGGTTTCCACAGAGATAGAGAGATCTTCAAACTTTTCTGTTCCCAAAGAGGAAAGCCACATTTCATTCAAATAAACAGGACCAGAAACACATTTAAACTTGCCTTTCCAGCAACCTACAGTGCTATTCCTTTGAGAGCTGCTTTCTGAACTTAATCAAGATCCTTCCCAGCCTGTTTGCAGATTCCCTGTGCAGGAGAACAGCTCTCCTTAATGCATGGCTTTGGTATACGTTACTTTTTCATATCAGATCATCCAAGACTTTTTGAGAAGGACTTACAAAAAAAGTAAATACATGTGTCATGGAAACGCAGGAAGAAACTGCAGTCCATTTCATCATCTCCTGTTCAGAGGATTTAGTTGTAATACTGCAGACAAAGGTTTATGTGTTATGAAAGCGTACATTTCTGCTACATTGCTAAACAGGTTTAATTCTATTTTATGCAACTTCATTTATGTGCAAAGAAATCTAGGTCAGGCTTCTTTCTCAGAAGAATAAATTCTCTGTAACAGCCTGAATCTGATGTCTGCCTAAACAAGCATTTTTATCTTATAGTATAAAGTAGATACCTATATGCCTGTGAATTCTGGTCTGGTGACAATATGCATCATATGCTCTATTCCCAATTATTCAGCAGAACCAATTTTGAGTAGATTTATCTACTAAAAGGGATGACCTCCCCGCATCCCCTTTACTCCCAGCAAGGCAAATATCTTCTTAATGAAAAGCTGATGCGGAGTGAACAGCGTGGTATCTCTTCACCTTTCCTTATCTCACCAGAACTTTTGGGATCTTATTTTTATTTTCATATGTTTTTACCGAAACATTTAGGAATTAAGAATTTCAGCATTAGGAACTTCAAGCAGAGGCTGGGAGAACAAGCGTAACTGTCAGAAGAACTACATGCTCTCTCTCAGTATTCCTGTATTAAAGGTGTTATGTCTGAAATTATTTTGATCTCTTGAGGGTAATGCCAAGGCAGAGATAAACAGAGTGGAGTCCACAGTGTGGTTCATTCTAGTCTCTGTCAAAAAGGGGCTCTGTCAGAGATGTGCTGATTTCAATCTATTTTAATCCCCTAGTGATAGCATAACAGCAGTTAGAGGTGGAATAAACCTACCAAGTCTTGCTTCTGATCTATACCCATGAACTAACACAGGGTGTTTATCATACATTTTTTGAGTCTTGCCCTCTCAAATTTTAAATATAGCTTGATTGGCAGCTAAGTGTTGTCACTTGTCACATTTTTAAGAGTTGTTAGGGGCAACGACAATTATATAGGGCAACTGCATTTTAGAAACCTGGTGGAAATGCTTCTATTTTGGGCTCCAGTAGACATGCTCCCCTAAGGGAGGTAGGGAAGGTTGGCAGTATGGAAGAACAGTTGTAAAGCTGGAAGAAGGTGTTGGAAGATCCAGATTTGTTCTTGTAAAACCTGTCAGTTCAAGAGATTGATGTTTTCTTTCAAAACAAGCTCCTCAAAACTGTGAGTAGTGTCTCTCTTTTATAGCATACCCATGTGTTCTTGAGAAAGAAAGAGAACCAGTGAACCACAGAGTATAGTTAAAGACTTATATACACTCCAACACCATGGCATAATTTAGCTTTATACAGTCCATTCCTCTACTTAAAGGGAAGAACCCAAAACTGAGTCTATCGATCTAAAAGAGTAGCCTTTGTACATGGTACTTTAAGGACTAAATAGTGCAATAGTTTTTCTGAGCGAAGACACTTTCATGGACATGAATGGCACATTTGTAAACCTTTAGATGAATTATTTCAAGTGACTTATTTTGAAATGCGACCGCACAATCACACATCTGCTTACAGTGCACTGTTATCTCAGATCTAAAGGCACAAGCACGACCACAGAGCAGTGACTCTGCAAGGAGCCCTCACCCAGGGCTACGCACGGGCATTTTAGAAAATGAGGCCTTGAATGCTCTTGCGTATTGTGACCCTCTGTTAATAGCTTATGCATTTTATAGCCAATCTGTGTGCATCCCTCTGTTATCTCTTGCCTCTCATGCCATGTCTCACAGACTCTTTTTGGTTCTAACACCTGCAAATTGTCTGACAGCAACGTGGTTAGCAGTCAGTGCTGTGGCTGGATTTACCTTCCGATGTGTACTGGGTTTCTTGTCTTCTAATCAGTCAGAAAACACCTCCTGGGGTGCGTGAGATGGGAGGAAGGATGTAGCTGGCTTTTCCCCAGACCTCACTAAAGGCATGCCAGGAAATGGGAATAAAGCTTCATTGCAGTAAGGTAGCCGTAGCGTCAGTCACTGGTTCCTCTGGGCTCTTCAAGTACGTGCTCAGTTTTAGGGATTAAAGTAGAACTACTCTTGGCTTAGATTAAGCATGTGCTGAAGAGTGCTGTTGGTGCACAGAGTATTCAGTGCTCCATAGCACTGAGACTGAAAACAGCAAGATATTTTAACATATAAATCCAAAGGACTTCAAGGGACCCATTCATATGATTAAAGGTAGGTACATGCTGAAGTGCTTTGCTGAATGAGAGCATTTTAAAATATTTTTTCTTATCTCTTGCACTTGAAAAATCATAAGAATAACTGAGAAGGCCGAGAAATAAAAAAGAAAAAACCCAAAAGAAATATGTAGGGATATTTGGGATTCTAGACATAAAGTTACTGCAGCACCTATTTTATGCAGCCATGCCATGTTGTGTGTGTATAAACCAGGATTTTTTTTTATTGTATTTTATGAATTGATTGTAGACTATGTAATACAAGCAGAACATAAAAGAATAATGAAAAGAACAAGACACGACTGAGTAAGTCTTCTAAAAGTTTTTTATGGCCTTTGTCAGGAGAACAAACCCTTCATCCCTTACTTTTTAACTGTCATTACACTCACATAAAGATGCAACATTAGAACAAAATCTGTTCAGAAAATTCTTTCACTCCATCCCCACAACAACAAAAGCATTAGAATCAGTCACGAAATGAATACAGTGATGTTGGTTACAAGAAACACAAGCCGGCTATTCATTTTGATAACTAAAATGGGAAGCTGAAAGGGTAAAAAAATAATTCTTTTCCATGTCCAGTATAAATTCCTGCACCTTGTTTGTATTTACTAATTTTTACTTGAATAATCCTATAATGATGCAAAGATAAATGGTTAGAGTATGCTGGCTGGTGGACATACAAAGAGCTAATGTTCTGAGAGGTGTACAGCTTGGGGAGAGCTTTGCCCTAATGCCAATTACCTTATGTGCCTTTGTGTATAATTCCATTTGGTAGGAAAAAAATCCATCTTCACCACAAAGCCATTTTAGCTTTGCCGGATACAGGAGCAGTTGAATGATTTGTATGATATAGTCAGAATACTCTATGATAAAAATGAGGTATTGATTCAAGGAGATTTTAATTTAGATTAGTTCACTTAAAATGAGTAATAAATTGAAATGAACTCTACCGAGCTTACGTTTAGAATGAATTATCTTGCCTCCTCATTGAAACCTTAGGCAAGGAATAATTCCAGTTATGGCCCTAACCCAAATCACCAATTTTAAATAAGAACTGTACAAATAATTTGGACAAGAGAATGATGGATGTGATCTCTGATTTGTAAATGAATTCTAGGGAAAGGAAAGGAAAAAGAAGAAAAAATCGTTTTCCTAAAATAAGTCAGATGAAAAAATGTAAGTAATTCCAATACTATGCTTTAATATTAACAGCTCCTCATGTGTCAAATGCTGCATTAATATTTGATAAAATCTTGCATATTGTTACTAGTATTTCTTTCCAACAATACTTTTTATTTTTAATGAGTTATTCCTGTACTGAAGCCTTTTACAATAGCTGACAGTTCTGTTTGCTGAGGTGTCTTGTGCTGATTTAACCTATTTTGCTTTACATATTGTTTATCTGTGCATGTTTACAATTGGCACACTCATCACCCACACTCCGACTGTTGATGTATATAAGCATACATTCACACACTCCAATATATGATTTCCTCTTGACTCATTTTTAAAGCCTCTGGTTCTTTGGCCATTCTTTTTACTATAGTTCTTTATTTTCTCCATTCATTTCCCTGTATTTATTTTCTACATGTGTTAAATTGGGAATGCAAGCTCTAAAATAGGTAACAGAATTGAACAAAAATGGGATACACTTTGCTTCTACTTTTTGTGTAATAACAGCTTGCTGTTTAATTTCCACCTTATTTATTTTATGGGATTTTTTTTTTGTTGGCACTTTTAATAATACGTTTTCATCTTAGAACTGATGGTCTTTGTTCAAGGCTTATTTTGCTAGACATTCTGAGGATCCTGTTAGGCATCTAAAGTCACTTTTACAGTTTTTCCAAGTGAATATGGAGTGTACAGAGAGGATGTCTTGCTTACAATGAGTAGATATTCTGGATTTATCACACAATAAAGTGTCCACTGAATGGCAGCATTCATACTCAACATTTCAAAGGCATGCAGACGTTTTTCTCTTAAGGGCTACAGAATATCTCACGTAACAGGTAGGATCTTTGATATCCAAGCTACGACCTACATCAAAACGTAGCATTTTTATTTAGATATGCAAAGCTAAGACCAATATATATATTCCACTGTCCATAGCACAGCTGTTTCAGTCTTTTGCTGCCTGTGCGTGGTCACCCTCAGCTCCTGGCTCATCTTCCCTCATGGAGCTGCCCTGCTCTTGCTGCTACCTGAAAATGGGACTGGAAGGTGATTTCCTTCAAAACGATACTGGTTTCACTCGTGTGCTCTAACACTCCCACAGACAGGCACCAGGATATGTACACACAGGCAGTCTGTCCAGAATCAAAGATGCCTGAATTCAGATGGTCTGTCCAGGGTTCCTAGTGGAGGACAGGACACCATCTATTGAGCCCTCATCTTGTCTCCTGGTTTGGGAACCATGTGGTGATTTCTGCACATGCCTTTCCATATGCTTTTGGGCCTGATGGTCTCCCCACCCCATCCGACCTCTGTGAGTTGTCAGGATTTACTCATTATCCTTTGTCTCTGACCTGGATGTCCTGAGAAGCTGAGAGATAATGACCATATTCTCTCCCGGCCTCTATTTTGCCAAGCTAAACAAGTCAATCTTTCCTAGTCTCCCCTCAAAACCTAAACCTGCTAAAATCCCTGAACATAGAATCATAGAATGGTTAGAATTGGAAGGGACCTTAAATATCACCTAGTTCCAACCCCCCTGCCCTGGGCAGGGACACCTCCCACTAGACCAGGCTGCTCAAAGCCCCATCCAGCCTGGCCTTGAACACTTCCAGGGATGGGACATCCACAACTTCTCTGGCCAACCTGTTCCAGTGCCTCACCACCCTCACAGTGAAGAATTTCTTCCTAATATCTAATCTATATCTCCCCTCTTTCAGTTTAAAACCATTACCCCTTGTCCTATCGCTCCATTCCCTGATAAAGGGTCCCTCCTCTTCTCTCCTGTAGACCCCTTTTAAGTACTGGAAGGCTGTCATAAGGTCTCCCCGGAGACCCTAATCTCTAGTCGTCTTCAAAATATGGTCAGACATTTCCATTCATTTCCCATTCACTTCCCATTCACACCAGTTACAACATTACTATTACTTTTCTCTACACATTCTGCACAGGTTTTTATGCACTGAACACTTCCAGTGATGGTCAGATCTAAAAATGTACCAGGGTGCCCCTTCTCTTTCCAGAGGAATAAATCAAATGGTACTAGCAAATTTTAGACACTTTAATTTAAGAAGAGATACACTTCCAGAAGCAGAGATAAAAGGGAAATTAATAAATTTTCTCCATGTCATAAAATAAATTCAGGTCTAGACTTAGAATTTATTGTATTTGGCAACAGAAAAATACCTGTCTTACTGTCTGATTCAAAGGCTATCGGGCAGAAAGCAGCAAAAATTATGGATGGGAAAAAAGCCACTAGCTCTTTGGTAGCAGTTTCTGTGCTGCAAATGTAATTATCCGTGTAAAACAGCAGCGTTACAAAGAAAGGCATTGGGAAAAAATGTGTGTTCATTTTCAACAAGTTTTAGAATTGAGATCCAGTACAATTTGGTCCTTTCTATCACCGTAATGTGTCTGTTTGTAACTTCTGCAACAAATGAGGAGATCCTAAAATCACTTATTGCTATCAAGCAAATTTACAGTTTGTATTATTTCTAGAGAGAGCCATGTTTCCCTGAGGAGTTTGTGGCCATACAGGTAAACTAAACATGTCCAGGACTGTTCTCCAGCACTGAGGCCAACTGGTATGCCATAGCCTGCATCCATCAGTCCCAAAACAGGGTAGCCATGTGCAGACAGACCATGGGAATGACTGCCTGGCCATGCCAACTTTTGTACCTTGCCTGGGAAATATTCCGGAGGGAACTTACTGGCCTGGGGCAAAATCATGCCAGAGTGTGTTATAAGAGTTTAGAGCTGTAAATGAATGAGTCGTCGTTCACAGGACCTTTGGCACAGTTTAATTTTACAGTATAGACTAAGCCAATGTGGACTAAGTTCTTTGAAAAAATACAAGATATCTCAGCATTTAGAGTCAGAGAAGGGGAAAGACACACGCTGTGCTATGTCCAGATGTATTGTGCCTAGATAGTTTTTCTTTTTTTTTTCTTCTCCATCTCTGCTTCAGTTATATTATCTCCAGAGTGGATATAACAGTATTTAATCTTCCTTTTAACTTTCTTCCAGGAGATTATGTGGATATTATTTAGGTAATAATTAGATTTTCTCTAATTTTAGATCAGATCCAATGTTAGTAGGTATAACATTGATTCTAATAAGAAAATATTTCTGTTTTATAGATGGAACCAGCTAATTAGCAGAGAGGATCATAAAGTCAATACATTTGAGTCCCGTCTTCAGATTTGATTAAATGCTAATTGCAGGACTGCCATTTGCTCATGATAGTTAATAGGATATTTAACCTTGCATGTTTCCTAAAACATTAAGCTTTTCTTATTTTGTTGCTGCTTGTTTTCCTTCCAGCTCGATTTTTAGCTACAGGCAGTTAATATCCATTCTATTGCCTTCATCATTTAACAGAGAAACAAGTGGATCTGAGATTTTTCAGATCTGTATTTGACAAATAATTCGTCCTCCCGGTGATAGCCTGAAAAGTATTTTGAGAGTGATTTGGAGACAGAGGTGATGCTTTGCCTGGGACTGGGGAAAGAACATCTGTTTTCTTTCTTTTTAATTCCTTTTGTCCATTTGCTCTTTTTAAACTTCTACTCCTCCCAAATCACAAACTGGGGACATTACTGGACTTACCCATCCTCCTGTCCCCCAGTGCCTCGAACAGTTCATGGATGTGCTTCTTAACAGAACAATTCCTTGTTTCATGGTAGTTTTCCTCCAAAATTCACAACATCAGCAATAAGGAATGTATAAAGTCCTTGCAATTGCTAGGTTCCCTTTGGTGATGGGAGCAACAGGCTCTACATGTGTGGCAATTAGAACAGCACTAGTAAATGAGATTGGTTATAGAAAAGAAGATCTGTACACTCTCTCCAAGCAGTGCGAGCTTCCAGATATAAAATAACTAATGCAGTTGCCAAGTTACCAGGATCAGGTCATGATTCAGCAGGCAGCCATATTAGGAAATACCTTTAAAAATAACTACAATTTGAAGGAAGGATATTTTTATCTATGCTTTAATAACAAAACAACGGGTCTGCTTGTTATTTACCCTGAATGATTTGCTAAAAGATTTCAGCTTTCTGTCAGAATAAAGCAGAACTAGTTACAAAATCACACATATAGTCAGTTCACAACAGCCATCTGTGAATGGAAGACTGACATCCCACAAGGAGACTCAAGTGTCTGGATAAATCTAGTGGAATCCAGCACCTTCCTATTGATTCCCCTACATCTGGTAAGATTTTTTGCATGCATATGGATATACAACATCATAGATGTTGTGTCTGCAGACTGAGATTTGTTTGTGCAAGAGGCACAAGAGAAAAATAGCAAGCCATTCTGATCACCCTAAAATAAAAGATATATATCGTTGGTCAAGGATTTACAGTTAATATGCCAATTCAGTGATCACATACTGGGGAGCAGATCCTCAGCTGCAGCAAAGTTGTGCTCAGCAACTTCTTGTGCTAGCTGTGCATTAACTCACTGGAACGCCTGCTGTGCTGAGCTCAGCGATTAATGGCCTTTCGGGATGCCTTCTTGCATTTGTTCGCTGCAGGATGGATGGTGGGTATGGCGACTACCTTGCAGGCAATGCAGCGGAAGGGCTTGTGTCGCAGTTGTATTTTGAGTTACCTGGATTAGTAACTGCCCAGGCTTTGCAAAAGCAGCTCCTCAGCTGTGTGGACGCTGCCTGGTGAGAAGCTGCTGGGCACGGACAAATACCATCACAGCTGACTACATCATTTACAAGTGAGGCATTTAGGCAGCTGTGTTCTTCCCATGGCCAGAGGCAAGAGAGGAGCAGTGGAGGAGGCTGAGCGATGCCCTGTCTCTTGGACCCCTGTCGTTGGAGGAGAGGAATGAGATGCTGCTCCGAGCCTCACAGGCTGATGGCTGCAGTGTTTGGGGGGGTACGGTGGGGAAGTCTGACCACTTGCTTGGGTTGTTCTGGTACTTTCCACTTGGCACCTTATTCTGACCACTTCTGGAGGCACAGTACATGACCAGGTGGTCTGTTTCCCTCTCCCTGTTCTTAGATTTTCATTTACTTATGAGTTACCTCTGGGATTTCTATCGGCTTCCATTGATTTTATATGGCACTGACGTGACTAGCTTAGACTAGATGCCTTAGTTTTAGATGAAGTCAAATTATATGAATTCTTCCTTAAAGTGTTAACATTTCCACTTTGGGAAAAGCTAATATACAAAAGGTTTTCACTCCTTATCCTGCAAGTAAATCTGTAACATCATTGGGACTCAGTATGCGTTTAAAGGTTCATTAGTGCCTTAATAACTAAAATGATACTGAACCATTTTGGCAATTATGATAACACAACTGTGCATGAATAGAATATCTTTCGCTGCAGTGTGGTATAAGCTACAATATGCTTGCAAAGTAAACCTGCAAATACTTGGTGCTTAGCATTTCTTGTCTCTGAAATTTGTAATTAATTCAATCAATCAGGGACTTCTCTGCTTACTTGAACTGGCTTTGATTTGAGCACTAGTTAAGATAGCATTATGCAAATTCATGGCAGATGTGCAGAAAATGATTTTTCAGTTGTTAATAATTTTGTCCTGTCCAATAATTTTTGTCCCTGTCTTTCTAAACGATGTTTCTACAAAAGACCTATTTCCTTTTTAAATATTACCTTTCCTTTCCCAGCCCCCTAGATACGTTTGAAAAGAGTGAGAGGATTTGCTTTTAGCTAGGGAAATAGTTTCCTCTTCCCTACCCTTCGGAACACCTGAAATGCTGGTCCCCCAGCTCCCTTTAAGAGAGTTCCCTGAGATGGAGCGCTCTTTCTCAAAATTTTACACAGAAAAGTGGAAACTCCTGCAATCTGGTTGTCAGAGACCTGTGCCGCTTCTGGGGTTACAACAGGGATGTTGCATCATGACAAGAAATGTCATTTTCTGTTTAGAAGTAGAACAAAAAGACTAAATCCTGAGTTAGTAATCAAAAAGAGTAGGTCGGAAAATCCTTCATATGATTAGTTTAGGCAAGTAGTCTCCATGGATTTATATGCAGTTCAGACCCACGCTACTTAGTAAAATATTTCAGTCAATGGGAGTTAATGCTCAACTATTACTATTAATTGGATACTTTCTTTCTTTAGCTATTTTTTTAAATCAATTCCCATATGTCTAGGTAATGAAATGTCATTCTGCCAACCAAAGCAGTTGTTATACTGCAATGCAGTGGAGGAAAAATAAAACGTGCTGGCGTAAGGAAAATTTGTCTGGCTTCATCTTCCTCTTCACTCAAAATTTTGAATAAACTGCACGGCAGTTCTAATAAAATTCCAGGGTTATAATGCAGATACAATAGCTCCAGAGGTGGTCTCATTCCGGTGTTACAAGTATTAATACATGTGAAATAATTGGAAATCTTGGAAAAAGACAAACAATTGAACATGGATGTGAGCTTACGTTGCCTCTATTGCATCTCTCTTCTATGCAAACAGGTATGTTTTCATCAAGCTGTTTCCTTGTACGCTTACAAAAAAAGCATCTGCAGGATAATCTTTTTCCCTGGCCTATTTTTTGTAAAAGTTCTGAGAAGATTCTTTCTGATGTTTCTCCTTTTTTAACAAAAACAGCTTTCTAGTACAACAGAAACGTTCTTGGAAAAAACATCTGCTTCCCCTCAGCCTGTTTTTTGTCAGGAAATGAAATCCACACTCAAACCCCTTTAATCCGGACATCCAAAGTTCATCTGATTTATACTGGCATATATTTACGAAAAGTTCATGTATGTAGGTTTAAGACACTGCATAAGCACTCAATATTATCATCCTATGGAATTATCAGCCTCATTCCTGTTTATTCATGACACATGGGAATGAGGCATCTTTACTTCTGCAGCTTCTGTCATTGTAAACTTCGACTGCTGCTTTCTGCCATATCTTCTTGTTATTTTCTTGCTGTCATCTGTAGTCAACAGTCCATCCATCACCATTGCTTTGATGATTGCCAGAGCCCCTGCATCAAGACCACACTGTCAGCTTGACATCCTGCGTGTGGAATAACCTTCCCTCTGCAGTGGGGGTTTCTAGCAGCCCAAGTGCCAAGGGGACAAGCTGTTTGTTGGAGCTGATAAGCATGCAGATGAAAAAAACCTCTTAGCTTTCCTGGTTTTACGATTTTTTTTTTTTTATTGTCTGTTTTGATTTGTCTTTTTGGTCATTCTGATTTCTCTCCTATGCTTGTGTTGCTGCTTTGACCCAATCTCTTATCAAGGAATAAATTTTGAAAGAACAGAACAGAATTTTATTTACTCTGGTCGACCACAGTTAGCAGGAATGCATTGTGCCTATCTGTATTAAGTCTGATTTCTCCGTAAATACCAGAAAATGGTGCTGTGAATGCTAACTCTCCTGAGTTTTCCTTAGTTTGCATCAAAACAGTTTTAAACAGCATGTTTTAAACCGGGGAACAGTATATTTGCTTTCATCTTTTCCCATAAGTGTACCCCCCCACATGCACAGACCTATATGTCTAAAACTATCAAGTTATATACATAAAGCTAGATAAAGCAAGTCAGATTCAAGGTATGAACGGAGCTGACGCAGAGGTAACCATGCTATATCCCATGGCATGGTTTAGCTTTTGAAATGGCTGTGTGTCCTCGCGTAGCTGGGAATTTCTCGGTGAAGAAACACCGTGAACGTTTTAGCTCTACCACATCTAATACAGCCTGTGACATACAAGCAGGCTCAGGGGGTTTCCATTTTAGTCAGTCATAGTCAATTAGTACACTCATGTCTTTCATTACATTCTTCCATGAAAAAAAAAAAGATAATTTTTTTAAGCTATATTTTGTTATAAAACATGTCCTTTTTCTTCTCCCCCATGCATACTTATGCTCTTGAGAGTTTTAGCTTGAACAGCTTTTTCTTGTATTCAGAGCCTTGAAGTATTAAATTGCCTAATTGGTCAGTCCCACAGCATGGGAATAAAACATCCCACAGCACAGGATCCTGCAAAAGATCTGTTTCAAGAGCGTCTTCCCCTGTTGCATATTTGTTGTATTTCCCATTGATGTAGTCCAGGACAGTTAAGGCAATGAAACGTTCCTGTTTTGGTGTTTGGGGAATGATGTTGCCACAAAGGATTTGCATATTCCCCACTGTAGTAGAGGTTTTCCTGATTGTAGTCAGCATAATGCATACACAATGAGGAGACTTACTTGTTTTCTTACTTTAGAGGAATCAGATAACACATATAAAAATCAAGGAAGCTTGAACATCTACTCAGAGGTGATATAAATAAAAGCTATATTGGGATAAGTCTGTGTTTTCTACTTTCTATTATCAAAAATCATTGCATTTTTCACAAGAAATCAGGAGGCAGTCACGCTCCTCAGAGTTACAGTTAATGGGCAGCATCATCACTAGTGGATCAAATAGTGTCGTGGTTTGGGCTGGACTGGCCACTAAAACAAATGACAGATGGTCTCTAACTTCTCCCCCAGGTGAGCGAAGAATGAGAGAGGGAGAGACTTATGAGTTGAAAGGAAACTAAACTACTTTAATGAAGTATTAATAATAAAATAATAATAAGAGAAAGATAATAATATCAATAAGAAAATAATGAAATATATACATATATATATACAACCTGTATTGAGCTCCCAGGGGGATGTCACTGGCAGGCACTGGGGAAGTCCCAGACTGGACTCAGCAACGGATGGGAGCTGGATTCCGGATCTGGAGTCAGGAATGCATGGATCGCGACCAAAGGCAGACGAACAGACAGAGTCCTTGTTGGACACCGGCCATTGAAGAAAACAGAGCTGACCCTTTCATCCCTCAGCTTTTACACTGAGCATGGAGCAGATGGGATGGAATACCCTGTTGGTCAGTTTTGTGTCACCTGTCCTGTCCGCTCCTCCCCACAGGTACGACCCCTCTATGCTTTTCCATTTCTGACCCTCCAATCAGGCAAATAACAAAGTTAGCTGACCTTGGTTGTTACAGCAGTAAGTATAGGCAAGAGCCTCTGCGTACCATTCCTTGGCATTAACTATAAACATCAGGCCTTATCTCTGCTAGAAGCTGACACTGTCTGAAAAATATGCCATTAATGTCAGGCTTCAGTTAGTTAAGAGAGGCTTAGCTGAAAAATAAAATTACTGAACAGAAAGTTAGTTCTGTTTTACCTCAAACCAGGACAAATAGTTACTTAGTTTATAGTTTTCCAAGTACAGCTGCAAATGGGAAGGCAAAGTCCTCCAAGTAACAGAAAGTGTTAAAGAAACTAATGAGCAGCTTCTGTACAATCTCGAAGACAGCATTTGACACAGCATAAAGAAGAAAATGTCTCCAGAATTGGAGGAAAAGTATTTTGAAAAGGAGCTTTAATCCAAATGTTGAAAGACATTGAATTATACAAAGTGCTAATGAATACAATTTGATGCAACTATCAGAAAGGAAAATTACATTTAATATCTCCATGGCAGAAAGTGCACCAGAAAATAAAGGGAAAACTGAACTTCATTACTGGAAAAATGAGCAGGCATCATTTCCTGAAGGCAATCAATTCCTGAACTGCCAGTAAGTGGTCTGCCTATGCCCACGGTGTCCGTGCACGTCAGGAATTCATCAGTTCCTCTCAGAAAGTTTATGACTGACTCTGCCATTTCTTGGTCAGATGAATTCCAGCTTTGGTAAATATGTGTCATTCAAACATATGAAATTGACAAAAAAAAAACCAAAAAACAACCCAGCAATAAATTTAAACATGAATATCCAGAATCATAGTTTTCAGTTTTCAGTAAAGATAAATGTCAGACTCCCAATCCTAATTTTAAGATGGTGCATCTAATATTGGCTAAATCACCCATTGTTTCATGAGGAAGGTTCCCAAAATAGCTTAGATGCTTTTTTTAGAGACATGCAGAACACTCCCTATGCTATGAAGACAGGCTGTGAGAGTTGGGTTTGTTCAGCCTGGAGAAGGGAAGGCTCCAGGGAGACCTTATAGCAGCCTCCCAGTACCTGAAGGGGGCCTACAGGAAGGAAGGGGAGGGACTCTTTATCAGGGAGTGTAATGATAGGACACGGGGTAATGGCCTTAAACTGAAGGATGGTAGATTTAGATTGGATATCAGGAAGAAATTCTTTACTGTGAGGGTGGTGAGGCACTGGAACAGGTTGCCCAGTGAAGTTGTGGATGCCCCGTCCCTGGAAGTGTTCAAGGCCAGGCTGGATGGGGCTTTGAGCAGCCTGGTCTGGCGGGAGGTGTCCCTGCCCATGGCAGGGGGGTTGGAACTAGATGATCTTTAAGGTCCCTTCCAACCTGAACCATTATACGATTCTATGATTCGATGAAAGTGTCACCCAGCCCTGGAGCAGGGATCTACACAGGTGCAAAGGGTGGGAGCAGGAATAGGAGTAATGAGAGGAAGACAACCTTCCCCACTACAGCAGAACCAGCCATTTATCCCAGCCTGACTTCATGTGTAAGCAGCGCTGTGTGACTACAAGAAGAAGGAAACTACAAGACGAGAAGAGAAATGAAATCAGAAGAAAAATGTGTATCTCCCATGCAATTGCCTGGGCTTTCCTGATTCTTTTTAATATAATTGTTGCATTAAATGACTCATGGGCCAAGGGTAGGCTGCCAACCTGGAAGAGAAATTACCCTCAGAATAACCAAAAGGACAGAAGGGCACCACCTTTTGCCAAAGAAGACAAGAAGACTTTACTATTGCCCATCCCCAAGCATTCAAAGGTCATGCTGAAGCTCCAAATAATATGGGACTGGCTTGAAACTCACAAGGTTGAGGAAAAGGTTAGATTTATTATACTTACTACCTGATTCCTGAGCCTGGTAGTACGAGTCATTCGTGTTACATTTTCAAATTTCCCAATGACTATTAGGGTTGGACCTTCTGGCTGTCTTTTTTTCTTTTTAAAAAAGGAGCTGAGATTGGCACCAAATCACCTATTTCCAGAGGTAAATTTCCAGAGATAAAGCATAAATTATTGCAAGAATCAATGAGATACTGACAGTTGTCAGCACCAGGTATACTAAAAAGTGGCAGTAATCTGACTTCAGCATTGCAGAAATAAATAATACAAAGTGCAATTTCAGAGCAAGCAGGACTGGGGGCAAGAAAGGCTTTTGTCAGATTCGTGTTCTCATTTCCCTATGGCTCTCTCCCACTGCCCAGATGGCTGCATTTCCAAATGCCTGTTTTAAACTTTTCTACTCATCATAGGATTTTTAGGGTAGTTTGAAGAAGAATGTTCTCCTTTATCAGCAAGTTTTTCTTGCAGGGTGTCTTTTGCTGGAGAATTTTTGCAATCTAAAAGTTTCTCTGTGTCTACAGAAGTTATCTTACAGAGGAAGATGTTTTGTTTAACATAAATTCTACCACAGACTTGTGAGTTTGGACTTAATTTGGTATCTAGTAATGCAATAATAACGACATTTCATGGCCTCTAGGACAGCAGGCTGACAGGGTAATACTTTTTTCTGTCCCCATCATTTGCCAGATATGGGACAAGGTCTATTTTCAGTGATGGCGGTCTGTGCACAAAACAGTTTTGCTAAAGTGATGCGCTGGTGTGAAGGAAGGTAATTCAGCTCACTTCCCATTCATCTATTAACCTCTTATTTTTACATTTCTTTGTTTTATTCTTTTTGGACGCTTGTGGCCCTCGTGGAGCCCTGCTGATGTTCCCCCACAGGAGTTCCACCTGAGCAGTAACTCCGCATGGCAGAGCCCGGGATGGCGCCGAGGTCCTCCTGCCTGCCGGCAGCAACACCGGCTGAGCTCCCCTCTGCCCGGCTGCCAAGGACGGGGTCAGTCAAAGAGCAGGGCTGAGACAAAAGGTTCATTAAAGTTTAAATGACCTGGTTATTGTGAAGATGTCTTTTATTTGCTCTGACATCTCCACTGTCAGCAGGAGTGACAAAGTGTTCATCACTCACCTGCTTTCTCTAGGGCCAAGGGAAATGGAAATCTGGAAGGGTTTAGCTGGGGCATCCAGTCAAGAAGAGCCATGGGGTTTGATGGTATTATGGCAAATATTAACAAATGGGCAGGGCAAGGGTTTCCAAGAGGAAGCTTAAAGGACACCAAGACACTTTCACTACTGATGTCCCCAAGGTGCCCTTGTTAGGTGAGGGCCTCCAAGCAAAAATCCATTTTGTACCTGCCAGGAGAGAACAAGCTCTCCAAAAGGCAACCTGGTCCTTAATTCTTGCTGAAACCTATGGCTCTGAGGATCAGCGCCTGATTTCCCAGCGCTAGGAGAACTTGGAAAACACTGACTGCAACTGTGGCAGTATAAAACAACACCATTTTTTCCTCTTTTTATGATTTCCAAAGTGCTCGGTTACCCCAGTGTTACCTTACTCTCATCCCATTCCTCACCAAGAAGTTTTCTGAGGTGCTCCAACACATTCATCAAGCTTTCTGAGGTTGAAATATAAAACTGAGTGTCATCAGGATGCCCTTTAGGCCATGTCTCCTGTGAACTAAATAGAGCATTTGTAAAAGAGAAATTAATATGCCTTTCCATTAAGGCTCAGAGGATTGTCCTGCCTTGCCCTCAGGCTTTCTCTCTTCAAGGGTTTGCAAGTCAATAAGTACCACATCTCACCTGGCTCCAAAGTTTTTGCTAGAACAAAGCAAGGACATCTAAGGGCTAATAGGACTTTCCTTGTCTCTAGCAAGCGATGCTTCTTGCTCTCAGTCACACAAAGCAACTGACAAAAACATGTATCTTCAGTAGATGGCCATCCAAATGCAGATGTCAGAGAATGGGACTTGTAATGGGCTGCTTTTCTCTTGTTTCTCACTAAGTGCCAGGAATGAAAGTAGAGCTTTGAATTGATCAATATTTTGCCATCACCTTGAGGAAAGGAAAGATTTCACCTGCAGAGTCTGAGTCTTTTCTTCTCTGCTAATGTGTGCAGAGAGGGCAAGGGTAGGCTTCCCAGGGAACCAAAGTGAGGAAAGGCTTTCCATTAAAAAAATAAAGACCTTCATTTTATAAAGCTAATTTTAGTCTCCTGTTTGATACCCTGTCCAAGGAAAGGACAGAGTAGCAACTACTGTCTGTTTAATGTCGCTAGCTTAGAACTGAAATAATTTTTGTTAGAAGTAAGTGACTTTAGGCAAGGATTTTTATATTGATAACAGAGAACATACTAGTGATTTGGGATGTCTTACCATTAGATCAGACAAAGTTAGAATAATCTTGGATCTTGACTGTGGATATTTGGTATTATAAGAGTTAAATACTTTAATACTTTTTTAATTCTGTTCTAATAAATAACTAATATTTTGTATTGCATCACAGTTACTGTGTGAGCATTGTAGATGACTTATTATTTCTCTTCATTAAGACACTGGTCATATTTGACTGTAACTTATTACAATCAATAAATGTTTAATGTGTTAACTTCTCAGTCTAATTTTATGTGACACCTTGCTGAGCCAGCAAAAGGAATGGAGGACAGATTGGGATGTGCAGTTATATCTGAGAGGTATTTATGTACAACAGCCACGGATTTGTGGCACGTTTGCTAGGATTATTAAACTATTTTCACATCAGTAAGTCCTCTAACTACCTGTCCATAAAATGAAGAAAGGGTCATCATGCAGTTCAAATGCAGAACTTGGTTTCAATAGATCAGGATTTAGTTCCTATCCATGCCATAGATTTTGGCTGTGACCTTGAGCAAATCACTTATTCTCCCTGCCTCTCACTTCTCTGCAAGCTGAAGCAGGTATAATAACTCCTTAAAGGTGAGAATGAATATATCAGCATTCATGTGGCACTCACACTGTTATTCAGCTCAGGGCCCTACCTCTGTCTTGAGCTAAGATGGAGTTGATCTAATTGTATTTCACCAACAGTTTGTTCCAAAGTTAATTTCTTGCCCTTTTAATGTTTAGACACAGTCATAGATGGTGACTGGGCAGAGACTGTTCACAAAGTGGTCGGTCTGTACCCTGATAGACCTTTGTTCACCTTGTCTTTGTTGCAGAGTCCCTTCTGCTCTCCCAAACATTAAATCAGATTCTGCCTTGATCTCACTCATTTCAGAAGCTGAAGGCTTTCTGGGTACCATCATTGCCACATAGCCAGTAATACGTCTTCATCAGTGTAACAAGGCACAGTTGGAAGGGAAGGAAGACCCTGGATAAAGAATTTGTTGTTTTTTCTTCGATGCAAATTATACATTGATAATGATTTACATAATTCAGCCTGGTCTACAGCACGCTAGGGGGCATGAGCATCTGCTTATGTGCGCAGCTGTTAGACAAGGTAACCAGCAGACACATAACTCAGTTATGTTTTGTTAACAATGAAGATTTAATCACCTTCCAGAGCACTCTGGAAGCAGAAAAATTTGCTGTTGAAAAGATTATCAAAAGGCCTTTGTGTAATTGTATTGTGTAATCACTAGGATGCATGCAGTGCTGCGGTGTGGTTCTTTGCCATTTACAGCTGTTGTGGTCTCATCTGTCTCCCCTTTACACAAAGTGATCTTCATGATTTTATGCATCTGGCACAGCACTTGTTTGGTGTCAGTATGTCACAGGGCATGGAAGAGGCCTAGGAAAGTTCATTGCTGTGCCCTTCCCTCCCTTTCTTTTCCCATAGTTGACAAATGGCTCATACAGATTGTTTCTTTTTTTTCCCCCTTCCCTAATGAACGTGTTCCAAGAGTTATTTGGGCAAAAGCAGCAAAATTTCTCCATGGCGCCAGGGTCCTAAACCCCCACCACATGATAGCTGCACATTACAATCCACAGCAAAGCCCTAGATTTGCCATATGCCATTGCCTATCAGTGATGGTTAGATACAGTGATAAAGCAAATAATATCATGTTAAGAGTTCTGCATTTAAAATCCCAGAAAGCATCCAAGGCAGCAGGAAATATGCTGCTCTGATCCTGTGAACAAAGTAATTGGCATCTCCTCTCCATCACAAATGCCAAACCACTCTGGTTACCCATTGGGTCAGCCCTCATGCTACCTGAGGTTCTAGCAATTAAAATCACCATGCTCTGAACTGAAGTGAATTTGCCTTTCTCCTAATGCCAGAAAAAAGAAAAAGCGGAAAAAAAAAAAAAAAAGAAAAAAGCAGAGGCCATACTGAATCCTCCAACCAGCCTTTGAATACAAGTACACAGAAAATTCCCAGTGGACATGGGATCAGTGTGGAGAGCAGCACTGGAGTTACTGAATATAGCTGGCAAACTATAAAAAAGAAAAATAGGAACTAGTTCGGTCTGTGTTATCTCAGATGAAACCATCTTTTCTATTGGAGAAACGAACTATCTTAAAATGAAAACAAAAATAAAAAAGATATATTGGGCAAGAAATGGGCACCATTCTTTTGAGTTCTGTCAAGTGCAATTCATCCTGAAATGGGAACCATGATAGATAATTGTTTCTTACTGGCAGCTTAAGTTTTTAAATTAGAATCAAAATCCCATTTTGTTGGGTTCATAAAGGGAAAGAGAAAGCTTAGAAATATCCTGAGGCACTGCTGTGGTCTAGAGTGCCTCACGGGAAGTCTTTAAAAGAGCCCTTAAAATTAAAGAGAAAAATATTTCCATGGAGAGGATTTTTTACATAGACAGGGACAAAGGGCATGTTGAAACTGTTGAAATTTACAGAACGCAGTGTAAAAAAAAAGGTCATGAAAACCAAATATGAACTAACAAGCATGGTTTACCAATGGTGAACTAGATGTTTGGTCAGCTCCAACCTGTGCCAGGACCCTCAGAGAGGCGATCCTTCCATCCTTTTGTGTTTCTGAAGATGTATCACATAACAGTGACCTTGCTACTTGCATGTAAGCTCTACGTTGATGAAATTGCTAATGGTATTAGTGAGAAAAGTCAAAACAGCATCTTCTGAACAAGTACCCTTTAAAATCAGCCTTTGCCTTACAAAAGCAGACACAGCATGCACGCTGTGTCAGGCCCCCTCTAGTCCCTTTAGTAAATTTGTGACTGGAAAAGACTCTGCCCTCATCTGTGGATAGGTTGCTTCAGTTAAGCTTGGAAGAATAGAGATAATGAAGCACTGCGTGCATGTTGTGTCCCCTGAGGGAGAAGGGCTGATGCACATAAGAGGATTAGAGAAACAACTTCAGTGAACTGATGTGGGTTACATTCATCTTTATATTAAACTTTATATTAAGGCCTTAATTTCAGCTTCCAATAGGAATTCATGGGTAAGGCTGGCATTTCTTGAAAGTCTGTACTCCAAAGTGACAGTCATCTTAACCTGTTAAGATCTTAGTGATAGGATGGGTATGTCCTAATATAAGACTAAAGAGCTCCTGCTGAGATTTCATTATTTTTAATGTCTGATTGCTTTGCTCAAGGTCTTGTTTGTGATTATGATTTCAGACTCCCCAGTACAAGAAAGGCACTTACAGAGTGGAGCGAGTCAATGGACAGGCCACCAAGATGGTCAGGGGCTGGAGCGCGTGATATAGGAAAAGAGGTATAGGAAAAGAGGTTCAGCCTGGGGTGGGGATGGCTCAGGGAGATCTTTCTGCTGTCCGCAACTGCTAATGAAGACAGAGACAGGCTCTTCTCAGAGATGCACAGGGGCAGGATCAGAGGGCAACAAATCCAATATGAAATTTGGGAAGTTCCTCTCTGCTATAAGGAAAACTTTTATCGTGATGGTGATCAAATACTGGAATAAGTTGTCTGGAGAGACTGTGAAATATCCATCCTTGGAGAGATCTAAAACTCAACCAGAGTTGAGCAGCTTACTCTAATTAGGCCTGCATTGAGCAGTAGGTTGGACTAGGTGACCTCCCCAAGTCCCTTCCAACCTAAATTACTCTGTGAGTTTATGAGTCAAGTCAACAAGATGTTTTTGGTTGATTCAATGGCTTGTGGTTCCCACACTTTGAGATACTGCCTTTCTGAAATGTCAGCAGAGAGGAAATCAGAGGGGGAAGACGCAAGCCTTGCTCCCAGCTTCTGCTACAATAGTACCAGCATGACCTGCTTGGATCTTCACAGTCCTGAACAATACCCGGACCACACTGAGGCAGAAGGAAGGGACTGAACGACAGCACTATTGGTGATGGCTAAAATCAGCATTTGGAATATAAAGGTTTTGTTTCTGTGCTATGCTTCTTGAGGGTTTTATTTCAAGTGAAAGGTTAAGGTCTTTGTAGGTCTTGTAAAAAGCTGCGTGTTTCAGCTGCAGCTGCTGGTTCAGACCTTTAGGAGGAACAGAGAAACTGATTAAGGCCATTTGGTGCAACAGCAATAAAATAAAAAATTATAAAAACTCTACTGTGACCAAGCCTACTTCTTCTGAAATCCGAGCAAAATATGTCAAGTGAGGTAAATGGGAGTAGATAAGGCCTGAGAGCATTTCACCTGGGTTTTCCTTTAAGAACTAAGCACTACCCTGTTTTTCAGGTTAATCTCGGTGCTTCATCTCGTTCCACACTCTCATGCTTGCAGCAGAAGAAATATTTATATAGCAGCATAATTCACAGCACTCTTTTCCCTCCCATATGAACCTACTTCTTATTTTATTCCTTTTCTCCACACTCTCCTTACACATCCCCAGCCCAAATTGTGTTTGTTACATAAGCTGTCAAGTTATCTGTGTAATGTTGTGTTAGGGATTTAGCTGGAGAAACAAATTCCCTTGGTGTGTGAATAAGATTAGAACCGCATGTGTATGTGATGGATTTGCGGACTGAAAACTCATTGAATTTTAGTTTGATTATGAAGGCAAGGTTAAATGTGAAAAATATTAGCAGAAGTATAGGCCTAACTCTTCAAAACCCCATAAACTTTAAAATCTCTGCAAAACTGTGTTTGGTGCAGCAACATCCCATTAAAATTGGCATGTCCTTCTTCTCTAGTTTCCATTTCTTCCCTTAAGCAACTAAAATTGCTAAATACTTCAGTAATCAGCTTTCCTAGCCCCATTTATTTTTCTCAAGGTCAAATCTTCGGATGCCCTCACAAGAAGAGTGCTCCCAGGTTCATGTGCACTTTTTGGAAGATAAAACTCACTCACGCTACAACTTGGTATACAAATACTTTGTATTTCATAGTGTTTTCAGACTCAGAAGTAAGTCAGCTAGGGTGGTCTCCTAGGCCTAAATTCCCCATGAGACTGCTGTTGAACTGACTAAAATTAGAGGAAACTGCGGATTTGATTTCACTGTAGAAAGGAGTATGGAGAGGTAATTCTAAAGAGACTCTTTCACATAACCAGCACCAATGAATCCAGACTGCTGGCTCTTGCTACTTAAGGTACTTTCTGCTAGGTATTTACTTCTAAATAGCAGTATGCATTTCTCTGTTAGAGAGCAACACTGCCACTGAAATAGACTGCAAATATCTTTCACGTATTCCACCATAAGAAAAGTGAGCAAATCAATGGGTGCTTATGACCTGATGGTGGCCCATTGCCTTTCCTGTGTGTACTCTTTGTTAATGATCAGCAGAATGATGGAAAAGCAATTAGCAAGCAAACTGAGCCTTGAAGTCTTCTCCCTGCAAACCTTCTCCCCTAGGTTTCTGTGGGAACTAGACACACAAACACTGCATTGAGATCTTTGGCTGTTGGAATAAAAGCCAACATCATTTGCAGTTGCACTTCCAACTGCACCAGCCAGAGGAATCAGAGAATTTGGCAAGATTACAGTGAAAAGTTGGATCTATTATAACTGTTTTTATCTCCTGCTCTTGTGGTGCAAGGAACTGCTTGTAAACTGGAACTGAATGTTGGCAGCCCCAAAATTTCTGCCCAGTATGCTAACTGCTTTGCCTCATTATCTGTATTCTGTGATGGCAGAGGTTTCAATCTCCCCTATCAGTCAGAAAGTTCGGTTGTCTGCAGAGAGGGAAAGACATAATGCATACTTCAGTGTGGATGTACTGTTATTTCACGTCAAGAAGCGCTGTGTTTTGAAATACCTCCTATTGGTCCTGGAGGTTGAGGGCAGATTCGCATGCCTTGGTTCTACAGATTGTGCATAGGCAACGCAGCTCTGTTAAACACAGCATTTTAGCAGAGAACAATTTGCAACTACTACAGCTGTTCTACCAAGTAGGCTAAGTGTTAAGCACCAAGGGAGCAAAGCCTGCACTGAAACAACAGCCTGTCTTATGGCATCGGTGGGTGCAAGAGGTGCAAGTTCCTTCAAGTGCTGTTATACACCTGGGAGATGCTCAAAGCAAGAGAAAGCTCTGCCTCATGTCTTAGGAACTGGCAATTGCAGACAGGCAAAACAGACCTTCCAGATCATCTCTGACTGAACACTAAAAGGTAGCTTGACTCATGACTTGAACCTTCAGCATCATCAAAAGTGAAGCTAAAAAACCATCATTTTGAGCAACCAAAGATCTAGAACACAACCCTCCTCATCAGTATGGTTTTTCCTTGTTACTAGCAAAACCCAGAGCTAGTTCCTGCTGTGAACTGGTCAAAGTTTAAGAAATGTTGAAATCTCAACAGCTATTCAAGATGTTAACACATAAATCATGACAAATTGGTCATGACGAAAAATCATGGCCAAATTGGCCATTTCAATCTCTTCTTGTCAGCCTTACATTCTACTAAGAGTATGAGAATTCAAGGACTGGTCAGCAGAGCCTTTCAATAGCACACCAGCGTTGTTGAATATCCATGTTTTTGAGTAGTACGACAGAATTCAGAGACACAGCCTACACTTTGTTTAAGAAATAAGAGAAATATTAGGCTGTGCTTTCTCAGTTTATCAGAGGGTTTCTAAACCCCAGAGAATTAAAGTCAGAGGTGCTGCTGGAATGCAGCAGACTTTTCTCCTTTTTGTTTGTTTTAATATAGAAAAGCAAAGCCACAATTTAAGCTAAAACTGCAAGTAAAAAATATCTCCCCCTTATTTAACTGAAGGTGCCTCCTCTGGTACTAGTAATGTTATAATCCTGTTTATTCTCCAGTAAGTTTAGTTTGTAGGTTCTTTCAGGGAAAAAGAATTTTCTAAAGTAGAACTAAAACCCAGAGGGAAAAATCCACCTTTTTATTCCCTAAACAAAAAAGATAAAAACCCCAGACTTCTCCCCTTTTGCAAATCCTCTTTGAAATAACCCAATGAATTCAAATGGTTTAATGGTTCAAACTGAGAACAAGCATATACTTAGTTACGCTTTTGAATGAGCATGTAAAACATAGAGCTACAGTGATAAGGAAAGGTTTCTGAGGCACTTTGTACTTACCAGAGATTTAGCTTCTATTTCTTGATGGACTCCTAACCAGCTTTGACTTTTCATTGACTTTCCTCACCTTTAATTTAAGACTGCATTGACTTTTCCTGTCACCTTAATCCATTTCTAGCATTAAATTGCTGCATAGCTAACTATAATGCTACTCAGTATTGATTATATTCTTTCCTCTCAATAAAGTGTTGTTACATAAATTGAAAAATAATCAAAGAAGCTTCCTAGTGCGTTGCTGCTTTTTAGTAGTTAATAATTCCACTGATTTTTTTTTAAAAATATTTTCTTCGGTGTTTCATTGCTCACTTAACCCAGGTCAGTGTTTTGGAGAGGGAAAAGCTGCAAATGAGATGTGGTGCAGTGGCTATGCAGAATGTATTTGATTCCTGGGATTTGCTGTATACGACAGCTGCATGAGAGGAAATCCTTACCAGGTCCTGGTTGTGACTTTCCAAGAAGCCGAAATCTCATTCCATGGCTGATGCCCAAGTTGTTTCCAAGCAGGGTCACCACAGAAGGAGACGCACAACACCCCTGGGGATTTGGGGTCTGAGCACCCTCCACTAATGACCACCTACAGATGAGCTCCTCAGGGACGCAGCGACACTAGAGAAGCAAGATCCATCCATGTATAATGTTTACACAGACAGCGCCTGGAAAGCCAGGACTAATTTCCTCCATGCTCTTGCCCTAAAATGGTGGCAATATTTCCTTTTCACGCATCTCTCCCTTGCAAGGAACGTGGGGTTTCATGCCAAGGTGCTCAGTAGGGGCCCACCTCCATTACAATAACCCAGGCCTGATTAAAAGGTATTTCTATGTTACAGAAGAATTGGAATTACAGAAGTGAAAAGATGAAACAAAATATAGTATCCTACAGGCAAATACTGTATGGAATAATGCTGTGTTAGCTGAGGCTTAAAATACTCTGAGGAAATTTAAAAGTTGCTTGAAGAATTACACAAGGAAAGATAAAGTCTTTTTTTCCAGCCCCGGGATTTAAGCTTGTATTTATTGTTCCATGACAGGGTGTCTCCTCTCACCATTTAGTGGATCATAAAACGAAAACTTCATTTTTCTTGTTTCTAGTTAAAAAAAAAGTTACTTATGCTTGCACTCAGTGATGTGCCTGGCTGGGTAGGTCTTCAATACTTTTTTGGTAGAGACATGAAGGAACATATCCATGATAAATATAAAATGGTTTTTTTATTATTTGGATGAAGACAAGTACTACGTTCATTCCTGCCTGTCTCCTTCACTAACCGTGTTGTCACTACACAGGTTCACTCCCTTGCTTGGACCTTATACAGGAGATGTAACACAGGGCTCATGGAAAGCAAATCTCTTCTCCCATAAGACTGCCTTCTCTCCAACGGCAAGAAGTCACACCTTTGGTTGTCCTCAACGTCAGCCTCCTTAAGTGGGCACATCACTAAAAAATAAACTAGAGTTTAAAGAAAATTAAGATGATGTGTTCCAATATACACTTCTAGTAGCAGCTTTAAGAGAAGCTTTTGGGTTTTTTTGTTTGTTTGTTTGTTTTGTTTTCTCTTTGTGTCGTATGTTTAGTGTCTTTTTTTTTTTTTTTTAAAAAGGGTGTGTCCTTTCTGGTTTTCCTTTCTTCTTACCATAATATTAAAGTAGCTGTTTAATGCAACCCAGTCCCTACAGGTAAGTGCTGACAGGTATATGACTGTGTGTCTGTTCCTGGGTAGGGCATTAAAGCACGCACAGAGAAAGCTGGTTTGTATCACAGTCTCCACCACGGACCTCAAATGTGACCTCAGAAAATCATTCTGATTTTCCTCATCGTGTTCCCTCTGCCATCCCTGGTCTGTCTAGTCCTGGTAGAGCAGAGCCTTCTGGGGGCTGAGACCATCTGTTTCCAGGGGAACCTGAGCTGTGCCCGCTACAAACTCTACGTGCTAGGAGAATACAAATTAATGACATTAAACTACTGTTGAAAAGCCTTATTGACTCATGTCTTTTATACAAAATTGAAGCCTATATGGTTCTTAAGCCTTTCTGTCACACTTAATACCAGGTTTCAGTCATATCTTTGCAACTGAAGCTCAGCGGGGGACTAATGGATGACCAAGTATTTTCTGCTAATGTACAGAAGAAATGAGTGTGCCTGAACAATTCTTGAAAACACTCACAGTGAAGAAAGTACTCAGAGAAAGTCAAAACTCTATTCTTTTTAAGAGAACATTTTTTTATGATCCCTGTTTCTGCATTTAATTCTGTAAGTGTAGTTTAAAGGGCAGAGGGAGCTGTTAAATTTCATTTCACATTCACACTCTTCTCCCATTGGCACTCCTGTGGAATTGTTACTGCTGCTCATGCATATTGAGGGAGAATGCACCCCTTTGCAGGGAGAGCCCAGTTCTGCAGCTCATTCCCAGCCATTTCCCAGATGCTTGGCACTGTGATAGGGTTGAAGCCCACAGGATTTCCCATTTATGCTCTTATAATTTTTTTCTTGCTTCCTACAAAGGATCTGCTTTTGCAAAACCCATCTCTATTGCAGAGGAGGGCTGGATGCAACGCCCTCATAAGCTCATCAGCAGTTTCTGCTGCTCCTTCAAAGCGCACCACATCCTTCAAAGCACAGCGCATCCTTCAAAGCACTTCTAACACTTGCCTGTCAGCAAATGAGAAAGCGGGGCAGGAGCCAAAGGTTAAAGATCCAGGTTGCACACTGCCGCTGGGAAGCGCACCGTTTCCAAGCGTTTTGACATCAGAATTACTGCCTAGACCAGGAGCTAGCCCAGTGCCTTGTGCCTTTTTGTGGATTAGCAGGTTGCACCACGATTAATGAGTTCCTGCTCTTTCTCATTTAGACAGGAACTACACGAACTGTTCCAGTCAGCTTCAGCCTCCAAGAAGAAAATTAGTACAGAATATAACTACACAGCAGGAAAAAAGAAGTCGGTGCTTCACCAAAGCCTGGATGATTGTTCTGCCCATGCGATTCAGGAGGAGTCCCCATAGCTGAGAAGCTCGTAGCTATAGCATGCAAGGAGTCACATGGCATGTGACACAGCAGGACACCTTTCATTGCATGCTGTGGCACTTTCTATGGTGTGTGGTAAGGAGAGACAGCATGTCATGGCAGAGTGTGTGGCAGTGCAGTTTCGGAGATGAAGATACAGAGCCCTGCTGTTAGAGAAGAGTGCAAACCATGGAGTAAAATGCTTCTGATGCTACCAGGAATGTTTCACAATACAACCCTTGTAACTTCTGCTCATTCACTTCTTTTCATCCTTTTTTGGTTTTGTTTTTGTTGTTTTTTTTTTTTTTAAATCAAAACTCAAACCCCAATATTGTAGTGAAAAGCAGACATGTTTCTCATCAACGTAACACCTGGGATGGAAAATTCTGAATGTGCACTGATAACCATGTAAAAAACCCCTCTGTTTTCCTTCCATTCTGGCCACTGTTCTCACTGGGCTGCTCTCCAAAGCTTCCTCCACTGCAGCACATTCATGCTAGGCACTGACTGTCTGACACAAAAAGTCCAAGCAGAGAGAAGTCAAAGGAGGCAGCTAAGCAACTGGATGTCTCTAATCCCTTCCTTGCTTAAACTGTGTGTACTCAGGTGGGAAAGGATTTTATTTTTCTTTGCTGAAAGAGATTATCAGCAGGCTTGAGAACATGAAAGAGAACCTTAAGCTGGAGCCAGCTCAGATAGATAGTTTTTTTGGCTGTGAAAGTTCTAAATAACGTTAATACAAAGTAAATATATAGTGGTGCTTGACATGGGCCAATATGTGATATCTGGAAGGATTGTTGTTCTTTGCTTTTATTAAGTCTCTGTTATTGTGCTTACAATAGAGTCAAACAAAAAAAAAAGATGGTTCGTTATACCATGTTTTCAACAAACATGGAGCAGTTTCTTTCTGAGTAGCTTTTATCTAACCACACAGGTTGAAAGGATATGTGATAAATATCATACTGGCATTGAAATTTGAATAGGCGGCCAGTTGAGGCATTGCTGAAAAAAGACAAATGTGTGAAAATAGAAAAGCAGAGACTAGAAGGGGACAATAGTCGAAGGGGATGAAAAAAGGAGGAGAATGCTATGGCTGAGGGGAAGGCACTGAGGAAGGTGTGTTGGAGCATGCTAGCTCTTACAACAGAGGAGAAAATGCTCAGAACCAGAACTGTTTGATATAACCTCTTGACATTGGTAAGAATGATGTTGCAGACCTACACAGTCCTTGTTGCTTAGGCCACCAAGTGCTGCCATGGACAGGACTGGGACATCTTGTTTGGCCTTCCTCTGAAGATGACAAATTACTGACATGATGCCTCACACTAAGTAGGCAACACAATCCTTGATTGCATATCCAGTTCTCATAATCACTTCACATTTCAGACAGGACAACACTGGGTGATGTCGATGACTATAGTTACAGTAAGGGAATATTCCATTGATGCTAATGACAGATTTGTGCCTTAGCTGTTTCCAGTTTGAATAATTATAACTATGTCTGTCTTTGTTTGATGGTCATCTCAGCATAGTATTATTGGCACTCAGGCCCTTTGTCAGTGCTGAATGAAGAAAGTTTAGCTTTGCATTTGCCCATTTCATGGTTTCTTTTCCAAAAAGTATTGAGCTTCTACAAACTCCTTATCCTCGGGCTCTGTTCAATGTGCTAGATTTTGGTTGTGGAAAGTGAAAAAGAGAGAGTGCTTTTTGGTGAATGGAGGACTATATAATTTACAAGCTGCAAAATGACTACATTAAAATTTAGAGGAAGATGAATGTATTGATGTACATAAAATTTCAGTGCTAGCCAGTAAAGCCATGTACTTGCCCATGTGAACTGAACTCCAACAAAAAACCAGTCAGATGTGGAAAACAAACCATTTACGTGACAAATACTTTTCTGTTTCACAGTAGTTTCAAGCATGATTTAGAGATAGAAATGTTTTGACAATTTTCTTGTAGTTATTCTGCAGACAATCAAAAGGATGTAAAGTTAATAAAAGCAGAGAAGTCTAGAAATTGTCTATGAATTTCTCAGCCCTGTCCAGGAGCCCCATTCCTGCAGAAATCCTCCCCAGACAGTCAGACCATATTCTGAAAACAATCTTCTACCAAGATAATATCCCTGAGGATCAGACTAGTCGGGGATGAAGAACAAATATACATCTTACATTCATATACACAGTGAGATCACTAAAAATTCAGCTCCTTATTCATAACTACAGGTAAATATTTGCTCTAAATTCATGTTCAATCTGTCATATTTAGGTAAAATTTCCTTAGTTTTTCATAAGCCATTGCGTTACTTTTGCTACAGTGGTCTGCTACAGTAAATTCTACAACAGAAAGAAGAGACAATTGCACTCTCTCTAGCTTTTGCTAAAGATACATGGTTAAATTCTTTCACCTGAAATACAAGGTCTACTGCTGCTAACAAACCCAAACGTCTCCTCTTCCTCCCTATTTCTGCCCTGCCCTTTACTACTCACGTACCCAGGCTACCATTCTGAGGGTCTGATGGATCATCGGGATTACCATGGATGGCAGCTGCTACCTCACTTCCTTCTTAAGCTTTCTTTTTTACAACTTTCCCCCTCTCCCTTCCACTAAGGATCATTATTTTGGATTAACTCCTTCTTTCCTCACGTCTCTATATTTCAGTGCTCTTTTTTCCAGAACGTAATTAAAGACTTCTCCACTCTTTCAATTCATTTGGACAATAGCCTCATCAGTCCTGGTCCCGGCTGCTGAATTTTCTTTTTTCCAGCCCATTGTACGTTGCTTCCATCCAGCTTTTCCACAGTTCTGCTACTCAGCATGGCTTTCTTGGTGGACCATGTCACTTGTCTGTTTAAATTTTTTCCAAGATCAGCACTTGCTCTTAAACTTCTGGTCTTCATCTCCACCTCAGCCTAAATCTCAGAACTGAATCTGTGTCCTATATGGATGCTTCTGTCACCCACTCATTATCTTTTACATTGTCATTGACCACAAAACTGTTCCCCTAAATTCCTGATTATATCCAGGTCTGTGCCCTCATCTTATTCAAAACATTTTGAAAGACCTTTTTTTAATATGAAGGCCATACTATTAACTTGTCCTCCCCAACTAATGAAAAGGATGCTCAGGTTACTTAACAAGCACAGCTGAGTTGCCTTTGGTCGGAGGCAAGTATGCTAAATTATACCAGCAGAGAAACTGGACAAAATACAAGTTAATTTCTTCATTTAGGGTTTCTTACTGTGCTTTGATTTATCTGTGTCTTATCTTCTGAAGTTTCAGCTGTAAAGGGCAAGAATTGCCTTTATCACTGTGCTGAATACCACTGCTATGTTCTCAGTGCTTTCAAGCCTGTAAATAATGAGATACTCATGAAATTCTTAGCGGGTGTTGTGTTTTAATGCCATATCTGATTTCAGTGGGAGGTTTACCTGACTAAGATCTTCTGGGATGCCTCCACAAAGCAGAATAATTTCTTGTTCTCCCTACCAGGTAACAAATGCCAGCTTAATACATCAATCTATCATCACATAGTTATGTATTATCCACAGCCAAAAGCCCCTAATAATAAATTCTAATCTCCTTAGGATGATAAAGTAGAAAACTAATGTGGACCTATTGCAAATAAAACTGAATTCCCTAAAAAGCAAGGCCTCTTTATACCTTAATAACACAACGCTCTTTCCAGCTGTCAGCCTGGAAACTCAGTATCACTCGGTATCGCATACTTTATTCTGTTCTAACAAACCTGTTAATAAAATGAGCCCTACAGCTGTGGGAGTGGGGATTGCGGAGTGGGAAAATATTACATCTAGTTCTGCATGGAAAGTGAAGCTGCACTATTATGGTCAAGGGCAGAATTGAAGTCGTTTTTTGAAGGAGCAGTTGAGCATGCATTTTGAAGTGCAACCCTTGTTTTTGCTAACAGGTGAGAATTTAGTTCAGTTGATTGGACAAAAACAGAGGCACTGCAGCAACACCTGATTCTCTGTTCCCAGTTTTGCAGTAACCATTGCCAGGTATGCAGAAGAGGAAGATGTAACACATCCTGTTAAGGAATCTGGGAATTAGCTGCTTGAAGGAGAAGCATGTCCCTTCCCTGTGCAGTGAATGGCTGTTTGATATGCCAAAGGGTTTTTTAATAATCTGATACAACTTCAAGGATGTAACATTACTGGGTAACACCCCGCAGGCCATGCTATGAAAGACACTAGACGTGATGTTCACAGTAGCCCACAGTCTTTCCTTGTCCTAATTATTTTTCCCTTTTCCAGGACACCTGGTCTGTTTTATTGTCACGACTCAGTGGTACCTTGTGATGTGGACACCCAAAAATCCACTCAAATGTTCTACCACAACTTACCATTGTGCAGTGCAATATGAGCTATGGGTTGTCTTGATAGTAGAGAATACTGCCCCGGCCAGGCAGAAAAGAGTTTGGCTGAGAGATAACTGAAAAACAGATAGGGCTACATAAAAAACAAAGAGCTATTTGCCAAATGTGAATGGAGTGAATCCTCTTGTGAACCACGCTGCAGAACGGAGTGCACATCTGATACTTCCCATAATATGCAAGAGGAGGAGTGTCTGCCAAAAGGGCAGGGAAAGTGCATGCCACCATCTCTTTCTTTCCCAGATCTCTTCATCCCTTGTGCTAATTTAAATTTTCTCTTTTATCCTAAGTAAGCGTTGAGTTTCGCTAACACCAAACTTACATTTCATTACATTTTGTGATAATTGGTCTGCTGGTAATTTGAAGGTTGATTAGTTTTTTGTTACCTGGGATCACAAACAGGCACTCTTAAATGCTGCTTTAGTGCCAATCTGCTGCTCTAGTCAAGAATAATTAAGATACTTTCTCTTGTAATTGAAAGTAACCGCTGATGGACAGGTAATCTAGCTGATGGATGGACCTAATACATGTTTCTCCTGGTAGATGGTACCTGCTCACAGAGGCAGGGCTTTTTAGTTCAGTTAATTACCATTTGTTTTTAATCAATTACATACAACCAGCACATATATTCTCCATTGACCTGTGACAGGGGTGATCGTTATTTTGCAGAGCATACGGCTCCCTTTAATCCCTGGGGTCTTGACAGAAGACACAGTCTTGTTTCTGGTCCTCTCCCGATTCAATCTGAATGGTGATGGAGTGGAAGCTGTAGTGCTCAAACAGGGCTTGAGTAATCTCTCTCAAAATCTTCTGGCTGTCCGCTGTGTCTGCTATAGATGGCAAGAGGAAAATTATCAAAATGCATATAATATAATACTTGAAAGAAGAGTGTTTACTGACAGAAACTGTTTGCAAACTTCTAACAAGAAGTTTGCTTTGAGAAGTGTTTCTTGTCCTTTTTATCCTCCTTTCAGGAACCTGCATGTCAGCAAAAGTTTGTTCATTCAAATGTGGTTGGAATACGCAATTTTGGCAAGAGCTGAGCTAAGAGTAATCACCAAAGAAATTCAGTTTGGCAGAAAACTGGAGGAAAGCAGGAATACTTAATAAAGATTAGTTCATCGAGTCAGGGAGCAGCAATAGTGCCAAGTGATTCGGGTGGCTGATAGACTCACTCTTTTTGGGAAGCAGGGACTCCATGGAGGACCTTGCCTCTGAACCCATTCTTGGCCAAACAGAGGTGGAATTCTTTTCTTAAATAAAACTTAACATGTACAAAGAAAACAGATAAAAAAGAAAATTGATCTGTGTAGTGGACAATTTGTCAATAAGGATAAGGACTGAATTTAAAAAAACTATTTTTAAAGATGAACTGTCCCCCTGGCGTTACCTCTATGCTCCAAGCTATGTTTTAAAAGATTGTTTCACAGCGAGAGATGCTTTAGGAATGCAGATTTGCCCTGTAAGTTTTTCTTACAAGGATCAACAGTTTTCAAGCTTCTCAAATCCACTCCAAAATCTATTTGATATTGTGAGAAAAATCCAGCCTAGGTCCAATTCTTCTAGTTTATTTAAAATATCTTGCAGTTTACTTCCTTGCTCCACAGCCTCTGCAGTTTTCACGTTTTGGGCTAAGTAGAGGTCCCTGTTGTTTTGGCAAGATTTCTGGGAGGAGGATTTGAGACCTTTTTTTGTTGTTGCTGGTGGTATTTTTCCAACAAAATGATGACATTTGTTTTAACAAGCAACAGATATACAGTCAGTTGTATCCCAATCAGGAGAGACTGACCTTTACTAGGCAGCAGCTGAATACATACTCCCTGTTTGCAGAAATTTACTGACCTGTGGCAACATGAGCAGACAGAATAGTTTGATTCATTGTCAGAGACCAAAGATGAAGGTTGTGAACAGACTCCACTTTCTCAACTGCTAAAATTCTTGCTTTCACTGCATCATAAGCAAGTCCTTTTGATGGTCCTTAAAAGGAGAAATTGGTGGAAAAAATATTTTTAAGAGATAACAATGACCATTAGATGAAAATGCATCATGAATGCATCTTTATTCAGTTAGATGCATAATTTTTATAAGAATATTCAATACTTTGGAAAGCCTATCTAGAGTTAACTGTGAAATTTAATCCTGTCCCTTGTTTTATACTTCTCCATGGAAGAATGAGACTGATGCATGTCTTAGGAGATACTCTGAGGGTCCGGTTTATATAGGGAAGTGAGTTGTTTAGCCAGATTATGTCATAGCTTTGCACCAACATCTTTTGTGAGCACAGATTTTATGGCACCGCCTGAGCACCCCTGAGGAATTCTGTCCTCAGTACATTTACACAATAGAGAAGCATTTATTAAACAGAGAGGGAAAGACAAACAAATACTAAAATTGTTTGACTCTGGTATCTTAGATGAGATTAGATCCCAGGTCTAGTTAATGAGTAGTGAGTTTTCCTTCTTACAAAAGATGATGATGGTGATGACTCTCATTCAGAGTGAGGACAATTGTGACAGGCTGAGTTGCGACATGAAATTCAGAGTTAAATCTAAATCCAGACTTGACCAAGGAACTTAACTACAGATCTTCTCTGGAGAGAGACATGGGAGTTTGGAAATGCACCTCTATGCCCACCTGCGCAGCTATGCTCATCGCGCTTCACTTGGATCAGTAAGTTGAAAAATATTTTTAATGCCACCGGTTATGAAGTATAATAACGATGAACACAGTATTAGTTAGTTTTGTCTTTCATACCATAACTGATAATTATTTGTAATCATTAATGACCTCAGTGTTGTATGCTTTGTCCCATCCATTTATTACAAGAATGATATGCTATATGGAGTACTGACTTAGCAGAATATGATGCTGACTTGCACATGCTCCTTAGCAAAAACCATGGACAGTCAGTGCCTGCATGGCACAGTCAGTCACAGGGGCTGTGGGGCTGGCACCCCAGGACAGGCTGGATGCGTGGGATAAGAGCCACCTCCAACACCAGCCCCAACATCCAATTTCTCTTCAGAAAATTCTGGGCAGAATATACTACTTCAGAGGTAGGAGAATGGCTTCAGAGAACTCCCCAGAAGGGGGGGTCTATGCAGAGGGGAACAGAAAGTTGCCAGTTTTGGCATGTCAGCACTGCTTAGGGAAGCTGTAAATCACTGCTCTGAGAAAGAGACTCCCGAGTTCAGTATTTTTCAGAAATCAAGAGATCTGGTTTTTTGACAGCCAAGATGCAGCCAGTTGCTGCATTCTGTCTAGGTACGCTTCTACACAAATATCTCTCTATCTCACAATCATTGAAAGCAAACCAACCCTAGAATGAAGCTTTACTGTAAAACAATATTGGAAATTTTCTTTCTTGAAACAGAAGTAGGTGCAAAGTGAAAGAGAGAAGTAAATAGCCATGCAGACAGCCACACTGAGTAACTCATATCCATTCAAAACCTACACTTTTCCCTTTAATCCTTATGTGCTCATGACTGAGAAAGAGGTTGCATTATATTATTCAGTGAAAGGAAGGCAAAAACATGGATCTATGACTGCTCAAGTAATTTGGCCTTGCAAATCAAATGTTCAGGCCCAGAGCTGACAGGATTAAAGGATTGCTAAGGCTGTTCTTCTTGCTGCTGATGTGTTGAGAATTGTCTATTCCCTTGCACCTGAACATGACTGGAAAGCTCCATTGGCTTGCTTTTCTGGACTGGTGTAACTAAAAATCTTTTAAACTTCTGCTTCTTGCACTCAGCCTATTTCACAGACACAGTTCAAAGCACAGTCTTTTTCTTTTCTTTGGAATTTTTTTTGGCAAAGACTTGTATTTCACATGGGCAAAGAATTATACAACGAACAAAGTGAGTAGACATCTCATATGCCAAAGGGCTGACAAAAAGCAATGCTACACATATGACCAAAAAAAAGCAACTTAGTTTTAGGAACACACTGGGCGTTCATCAGCAAAAAACCAGTAAAGAGATTTTTATGAAAACTGGCATATGTATAAATCTTCTAGTGAAATGGTAGAAAACAGTTGTGATTAAAATTGTAATTAGGATTAAATTATGATCAGAGTTAGGAGAATATTGGAAACTGATACAGAAATGTGCTATTATACTTTTGTTAGCAAGTATAAGCGTTATGGAGAAAGAGAGAGAAAAAAACCCAAAATATAACTATTGATTCTGGAATCAGGTCCTACCTTCCATTAACACAATCAAAATATCCCTTAAAATGGTGATGGTGGTTGCCAAAACAAAGATGGAAAACACAAATGTGCAGATTGGGTCAGCTATTTTGTATTCTGGCTAGAAAAATATGAACACATCACTTTGTTAATTTCATTATTGTTGGTTATTGCCATTTTTAATTAGTTAATCTCAAAGAATAGTACATTCCATTCATCCAGTACAGAATGAGTGCTGACCTCCTTTGCCAGTTAGGGAGCCTCAGCACAGGGAATGAAGACGAAGAAAGGGAGAGACACTGAAGTATCCTCCTTGCACTTGAAACACCAGGAAGCAAGTGTTACATTCTCAATAGTCATTTCAATTCCCAAGAATAAGTATAATTGTCTTTGTCTAAATTACAATGTATATCATTAAGACAGAGAAAATATTTACATAGTACCCAGTGTCACGATGCTATGAAAATAACTGTTGTCCTTAATTGCAAGGAAGGCAAGTGAACTAATAAAACTAACCTTAAAGAAGATGATAAGTGCGCTAATTAGCACACTAATACTCTGGAATAGATCTCCAATGGCATGCACAAAGGCTGCCCGCAGACTGGCATTGCTCAGAGCTGCCTTTTCCAGAGGGGCTGACACCTGTTCCCTGGCTTGTGCCCCATGGCTGTGCCCATGGCTGGTCTGGTGCAGAATCAGGCTGAGTCTGCAAGAGATGTAAAGCGGCAAATATCAGTGAGGTTGTTGCATCTCTGCAAGCAGTGATGTCACACACGTCATCAATCCTCTCACTTCTGAATGATGAATAGTAAAATCAAACACATTAAGCAAAAACACAGAGCGGTAAGCAGATAATTCCTAGGTGTTTCAGTGTTTTGCGTACAAACAAGAAAGTCTGTGAACAGGGGAATTAATGAGGCCTCATTTTCTATAGAGTTCTTGAATGTTCTGACATCTAATAAAAAGTGAGGTGGAGATTAATCTTTTCCTGGAGTTTGTGCATTTATAATTTCCCTTCCCAGTGTGGCAGCTACCAGAAAGGAGGAGAGCGACTGCAACCTTCAATGAGAAGCAGGATCTCTCTTCTCTACCTCTTTCTGTATTCTCAAGAAACTCATAAACTTTTAATATTTTTGAGGCCAATACCTCTCTATCTTTTTTATTGAAATACAGCAGCAGGTTCAAGGTTCAAAAGGTATATGGAGAGGAAAACAAAGTAACTTACAGGATGTTGGCGAGCACGGCACAAGCAGAGGTAATGAGCATCACAGTAGCATCAATATCATAATCAGGGTGTAGCAGCCTCATGCTGGCCAAATACGTCAACACACCAGTCACCAGCCAAATGATTATCATAGACATCAAAGCTCCCAGAATTTCTAGGAATTAAAACAATCTGATGTTAACAGGAGTCATAACAGGAATGCAAGAAATTTTAAGAGGTTGATGGTAAGGGTTCCAGTTTTGTGAGCTTTATAGCCAAAAGAGTTACTTCTTGTGTGTTGGCAGCCTTGATGCTCACAAAGAATGGGCCAAACCCCTTTCTGATCATAGCAAATCCAATGGCTGCCCAGGGCAGCCCTGAGTAATTGGTGGACTAACCCTGTTCTTCCTGCTCTTACTTTTGTGTCCTTTCCAGTGCTGAGTTCATGGGGCATTTGGAGAAATTGGAGAGATTAAAAGGATCATCTGGGGAGTTCTGTAAGGAGCAAAAGGAGCTGTACTGGAAAGGAAGGATAAAAGCACAATTCTTTTACACATTATGTAGTTGCCTGGCCCTGCCACTACGGTGTGAGAACCCCAGGAACCAGCCCTCCTTCCCCAACAAGATTATCTTGGTCACGGGACCAGAGGCTGGAGGGAAGAAAAGAGGTATGGCTCTCCCAAACCCAACGGCAGACGTAATCCCCCTCTGATAGCCTCTCTTGTTTCTGCACTCCTCTCGTCACTTCACACTTCAGTGACAGTCCCTACCAGCAAAACCTCTCCTTCCTCTCTCCTGCCAATGCCAGAAAATCATTTTTGTACCACCAGCAGTGATGAGGACAAAGCAAGTTATTTTTTACCTGGGGCACCAAAATTTAATTTTGTCTCTATTGGCTCTGAGTTGGGCTCAAATAAATCCAGTCCCCAAGGCCACCTTTTATTGCGTTCCCATAGGCAAGGTCTGGGGGTGTTCGTATGAACGTGCAGTATGTTTTTAATAGGATGTGGGACTAGTAATTGGCATGTGACTTGAATGGATAAATGTGGCACTTTATAAGCACAACTGAGACAGTACCAAGGAAAATAAAAGTTCACAGTAGATGGAAAGGCAGTAGGTAGCCAGAAAGACCAAAGCACTTATACAGACCTCCACTGTCAGTTCATGAAAGCATCTGAAACTCAGCTTATGATTTTAAATATATATTTATGAGGGCCACACATTTTGCAGCAGTCCAGGCTCCAGATGCTTATCAAAATAACCATTTTGTCTAAAACTGACAAAGAAGGAATGAACATGCACTGACAAGGAAATCTAGTTTTGCTTGAAAGTAGATAGAGAGAAGCTAACGTAAAGCATGGTGTTTATATTTTCTGCAAGTTACAGGTTGAAATCCTGCAAACCTGGCCCAACTGAAGGCGTTGCTGGCTATGCTATCATTGCTATGAAAGGAGCCCACAGCTTTTGTGAACACCTGCATGAATGAATGTGTGTGTGCGTGCCACACACACACGCCACAGCTGAAAATGTTAGAGGTCATCTTTACCTACATAGGTGAAAATACAGATTACTTTTCAATGTGGTATCTTAGCAAAAGTTTAGCTAAGCTTACAGACCAGTTCAGTAGTACTAAATGTTTTACTCAAGATGTTCTCATTTACATTTCTTCAGAAGTACTAGCAGTAACAGAGCACAGCAAACAACACGATTGTTTGGGAAACCGAATCCTACCAGAGATAAAGAAATCGAGGTTGAAGAGAGCGCTCCTACCTGGAAGTAGGTCTGGCTCATACTGTCAGTCTCCTTCAGTGTTATGCTTCTAGCATGTTGCTGACAGTAGCTGCACACCCAAAGGGTTGTGTTGAACTGCTGTCTTGAGTGATTCTGCTGCCTGGTCCTGGCTTAGAAGACAGGAGGCATTCAGATGGCTCCTGCTAAACCCGAGCCCTGTCATACGCAGTCTTTGCATGACAAACCCTAACTATCAGTCTGAGAAAAGCCGTGAAAAAACAGCTTCCAGTGTCATGGAGGGCTGCAGCTGCAAGACTTTGGTGGTCAGCACACAAGGACTCCGCCATCCACCTGATTGCCCTCAGCTACTCTATTAAGGCACCCACCTGCACATTTAACTGGAAATATAGCTGGAAAAATAAGAAAGAAACAGGATAACTATCATGGAATGCAATTAAATAGTCACTGGCATTTGATGCAGGGCTCTCTTTACTACCGGGATAAAAAGGCAATAAAACATTAGTTTTGAAGTTCTGCATTGCAATGACAAAAAGCCCAAAAAATCTAACACAAACTGAGGGTGAAGTTACACGAGGTGGCTGAACCTGCCTACCATCTCGTCAGCAAGACAGAAGTCTCTCTTTCACTCTCCTTTATTCCCAGGCTAAGAGAGCATAAACACAAGAAGTAACTATGGGTCAACTGATGGTAAGTAGTAGTTTGCTAAGGCTGCAAAATTCAGCTGTGTGTTGGCAACATAATGCCAGCCACGCTTCAGTCATACTAAACCTCCCCCTCATCCAGCAGCCTGTTTCGAGAGCTGGTAGAATATACTTAGGGAGCAATATAAAGACCAGATGAGTATGGCATATGTCTTCTCTGGTACATTCTGAAGCTACAGGCAAGCTTAGCCGGCAGACATTCTGAGTCAGAAGCTGCTTCTGGACCTTCATATTGAACATCCTTGAAGCTTTCATCATCTGAGTCCTTGGTTCAGGTGCATAGGTATCTAGAGCCATTAGAGATACACAGACACCTCCATGTATGACTTGACACAAGATGTATAGATGACCCATAGCCTTCTAGAGTGGCAATTAGATACTGTGGAACACATTAGGACATTTGAAATAGCATCAATCCCTTACATATGAGCAACTAAACTGAGCCCTAAGACAGCCAGCACGGGATTCATTTCCAGACCGAGGCAACTATATTAAAATGTATATACGCAGGTGTGAGCTAGGTTCCTAAGCTCCCGTTGTGGACAATGGACATCAAATTAATGGTGATTCATACAGCTCCCTGCTCCATTGACTGACTGGAAACACATCCTAGTTTCTTAACTACGAGGGTCTGGTGGCGTTTGAGATTCCCTGGTCTTGTGCTTGGCATTCTGTGCAGTCTCCTGTGGGTCTTGTGCCACAGCTGCCATTCCCATGCGTAAGTCTCCCTACAACCCCAGGGATGTAGCACTCTATGCCTAGGCAGCTGAATGGAGTCTAGATTTCTGTTGAATATATCAGAAACTTGGACCCTGTCCTTATACGGGCTCACTTACGTGCAGACATTGATACTTAGGTCTAAATCTTGAACAGAATCATACCCCCAGAAAATTTTTCTCATAGTTAATATTTAGCTGGTCTTCTGTAAAAGCACTTGTGTTTGATTATAAGGTTTTTGTTACTAGGTGTCATCTTTAAATATATTGATTTTTGTTGAGGACAGCAAACTTTCAAAACCTACCAATGCTTCCATCTGATAAAAACTAGCAGTGACAAAGAGATATGCAGGGAGAGGATTTTGAAAGCAGTAAATGTTAAAGAATCTCACTTTTCTAGAAATATTAACATTGTTGTTATATAATGCATAAAACATTATATATGTTTTATATATGTTATCATCCTATAGATGGAGAACCCCCCTCACTATTATGGGTATCGTTGCTTTTATAGAAACTTCTGTTTCATAGTGGATTGAGGACTCAGTCCTCACACTCAAGTCACAGAGAAAAGTTGCTGTTATCTCAGCCAAAGCTACCACCAGCCCAAAACTGTGTTAAAACTGTGAAAGATACATTGGTAGATAAAAGATGTCTGTGCTCTTTACTTCCTTGAATATCACTGTCTTGCTCTGTTTGTCATGTGTCCTGGGGCTTTGAGAACATTTGTGCACTGTCTCTAAATATCTGCAGACCTGTGTTTGACACCAGCACGTTTTCCAGTGCCTGGCTGTGATGACTCCCCTTTCCCATTCCACATGTTCATACCGTGACGCTTTTGCTACCTGCTCGGTGCCACCCAAAAGTTAGCTGCTTGGTGGGAGGTTTGGAGGCAAGCCAGAGCGAGAAGAGGCTGATCAGGAAGCTTGTCAGGTCCACCAGGATGTGTGCCGCGTCAGTGATCACCGCCAGGCTCCCGGCGATCTGCCCACCTGTGTGAAACACGTGTCCGTATCATGGCTCCGGTCAGACGTTTGGGTCGACCAGATCAAACTCGAGACCTGCTTTGCTGTGAATCAAAGGGAACATTCAGCTTTCAGTGATCATAGACATGACTCAAAACTCTTCAAAATAGTTTCATTTGTACCTCATTCATGCAGTGAAAGTAAGTCATAGAAAGAAATAAGGTAATTTTCTTTGTCCTAGAGAGACAGAGAGAGTCCTAAGGACAATAAGAGTTGTGATACATTAGTGCTGTGGCTTTATTACTATTGGATTGGTTTAGTGTGACTATTTTAGTATCAGGTTTCTTGGTGAAAAGCAGTATTAGGGATCACATTTCCAGCACCCTCCCACTGTCTCTTCACAGATCACTGATATTTTTATGTATGTACAAAAACTCAGAAACTTAGCTTATGGGATTCATTTCCTGTTTGTTATAGGAAAATATGCATGTTCTTCCTAAGTTTTGGATAGCTGGATGCCCAACTGTTTATTTGTCACAGGCAACACTGAAACAGGAATAGAAGGAAAGGTCCCAGTAGAAAAGCTGTGATAAACAACTGGCCATTTCGGTGAGGGCATAAGAAAAATGTTCTGTTTACAGGACTAATCTATCATTTTGCATCTGTAATGCATGATTTAATTTTCCTTCTAGAGCTGGAAAAATGTGGCTGAATGTCATTCTACTTCGGGGGGTTTTGGTTTCATGTGAATTCTGAAAAATACCCAAGCCATTTTAGGCTATCTGAAACCACATTTATTTTATCCAAATATTATTTTGCCAAATATTATTTTGCCAAATTCTTCTAACCAGGACTCAGGGCTAAAGGGAAATCCAAAGAAACGAAAAGATTGCTCTAAACTACCCCAGCTGCCGGAGGCTGCAGAAGGCAAGGATCACAGGCAGGGAGTTGTCCTGCCAACTTCTTATAGCAGGGGAATCGTTTTATCAGAGTGAAAATACAGAAAAATGGAAATGTGAAATAATAGAGCCAAAACACCTAGTTTCTGCATTTGGCAATATGTTCCCATCCTTCTTCAATCATTTAATTAATTTCATCTCACCTGTTTCTCCTGACCACAATCCATACGAAAATCAATGAATCCTGAACAACATCATAAAATGCCTCATTCAAACCTTTGGCAAGATACCACTGCCAACGGGACACGTAGACGTATCTCTTGTTTCCTTATAGATGGAAAGTCTTCATGCCAGCAGGATGGACTGTCTGTTTAATTTCCTCCCATATGCAGATTTTAGATTAGAATACCTTTAGAATACCTAATACTGCATGGTTTGTCACTGCAGGAGAATGTATATTGCATATATAGGGCATATATTATTTTTTTCTGTTGCCTCCCTGTATATCCCATTTACAGCTGCCTGAAAGTTACTTCCCAAAAGGGAGCAGGCATGAATGCAGAATTTGGGGGCATCTCATTCCTTGCAATAAAATGAAAAATTCAACAGAATGGGGATTTCCCAGAACATGAGCAGGTGTAAATGTACATATACTTTTTGGTCATGACACAGCTCCCAGACTTTCACTGTTTGTGGGGTAATTGTTTCCCAAGTGGGAAGCAATTTTGCATAGCAGAGGGAAGCAGGCTTGTCTGACAATGCACAGATGTTAACAACCAAGGCAACAGCTATCTTTCAGCAAACAAATATGTAGAGCACAAGCTGCCTGCAAAGCCCTATTGCATTTTAGGTACTGTACTTCCATGTTCTGTGGGACAGCATTACAAAAGCTTGCTTCTAGCCTGCCATCTTTGAAAAATGTTGGCAAATTATTATTTCATGTATTGCTGGCATAGTTAATGCCTTGGGTGAGTTTCTGAGATCTCAGTCTGCTTATTTTAGCAACCTGGTCAAGTCTTTATATCCCTTTTTTGACATGAGGACACATGCAGGGTTTGTCTCTCTTTCTAGTGCCCAAACGGAAATAAAGTACTTTGAAATCCGTATTTGGTCCTTAGGCACTAAAAATCCTTCGAAAGCACTTTGATATCAGGGCTGTACATAGGGTGTCATCGGTTTGACTGATATCTCCAAATCTATAGAGACTGTGATGGATCTACATTAGAAGAACAGGAGATAATTGTCTTTCGGAGACAGTTGGTGTATCGGGCTCAGCCAACAGTGCCCCTTTGGGGAGAGCAGTCAGGGCCAGCACAGATGGTTTAAGCAAAAACATCATAGGAAAGGTCTAGGGATTCAAAGAAGCACAACTTTTCAACCTCTTTGGAGTCATGCAGCTTTGTTTCTTCTGTTTAGCATAATAATGCCCACGGAAGCTGTTTGCCCTTAAGAGGAGAAGGAAGGGGAACGTGTTCTTTATTTTCAAGAGTAAAGCCAGTGGAATAGTTACAGGCTTTTATTGTTTTGTATCAATACTTCCAACGAGTGGCCTTTATGACTTACAATTACCCACAATGGATGTTTATAGCTTTGTATACCACAAAGCAGTAGAAATTGTCAGTCACTCAATGGTCAATCATCAGGCACAGGCTGTCTAGCCTAACGATTAAAAAAATTAAATGTATGGTTCATAATTACAAAAATCTCCATAGACTGCTGTCTGTAACTGCAGTTAATAACTGGTTTGTCAAAGTTTAATGGTCTGAAGCAAAATGGTCTTCAAGCCTGTTACTTAAGCTGTCACTGCAAAAAAGCCATGTGATTCATTAAGCAAAATGAAACATTTAGTTAACATATCATCTGTCCTTCCAATTATCCTCTAGCATTGCCGCATTCACCAAACTTAAGCCTACTGATTATACGGTTTTGCTAATAACGCGTTACTGCTGGCACTGGAAATTACTGGACGGAGATGAGTGGTATGCACTGGTTTTCGTGGGGGAAATGCACGTGACCTGCACGCAAGAGGGCTTCGCGCAGAGGAAGCGCGTGGGAGGGGAGAGTTGGAGAGGTCCCTGCTGGGTCTGGCAGCCAAGGGGAGAAGGCAGAAAAGCAGCCGCTCTTTCACTGCCTCCACTCCTCACCTGTGGGGAACACAAAGCCTTTCTCTTTCATTTTCGTGGGACTCCTGAGGTGCAGCGGAAACACGGGTTTCCAGAGGCCTTCCTGGCTGATTTTTGTTCCATCCCCTGGGGCACATGTGGCAAAAGCCTGTGGGGTTCCTCATGCCTTACTTCACCTCACCTTACCGCAGAGAAAGGGAAATTAAAGAGCCAGGAACTATCAGGTAGGTATAAATACCAGAGAAGCCATGCAGAGAGGGGATCGGTGGGACAAAAAGAAAGCTGATGCTCTATGAGTGAGCCAAAAACTTATATTGGATATTGCAGGATGGGTTCAGGAGTGAAGGCTAATTAGACAGGGGAATAACCTTCCATTGATCCAGAGACACACCATCAGGCCAATTTAAAAGATAAACGTGCCCTGGTATAAATACATAGACTTAACTGAAGAAAAGCAGATGGTGAATCTGGCCCTGGATTTCCCTGTATTTTGCAAAGACTGTTGCATTTAATATCAGCTCCTGCTGCTAGCAGCCTTCATCTGCCGAGGTTTCATTGGCCTGGATAAACATGCAAAATCTTTTAATCTTTTCCAAAAAATGTAACCCAATTTATTAGAAACCTTTTGTGACATGATGCTAAGATATGCTAGCCACTTTTAGCCGAGCTTAAAGACCTGGGAGAACAGTTTACACCATTAACTGATCCTTGTCTTACTACCCAGATGCAATTCTTAAATGAATATATGAAAATATTTTTATAATTTCACTTTAAAAAAACCCCACAATTCTTTTAAAGACTGGGGAGGAAGGAGAGTTATTTTATCCCAGGTGGGTTCACCTCTGTGCGTCATGGGTCCCTGCACCCAGAATAGGTACAAAAGGGCACAACTACGGCTGTGCTGGGCACCAAACCGAGCTCCCTTTGAACAAACATACTCCCCTGTAATCTCAGCAATCATGAAGAAGATGCAAATTACTGATGCCACACAAAGCTTCTTCCTGGCTTGGTGCTGCTCCTTTTTTCTGTTCTCATAGGCCCGTGAGGAGCTGTGACAGTGATACTCTGGATTAGCTTCCGTAGCTTCTGCTTCCTGCTGCTGCCTCTCTTCATTTGAATCTTTCTGATGCCGGCTCGTCCTTCGGGATTGAAAGAAACAGGAGGTTAAAAAAAGAAAATCCCTGGTTATTTGGGTGTCTAGCCCTGCAGCCACAGAAACTATGTAATTAATGCTTTCAAAGGATAGAAACAGCGTTGGGAACAGCAGAGCAGGTCATAGAAGAGGCTTGCTCACACAAGCAGGGCTCTGCGGGAGAGCGCTGCACATGAAATAGCTGCTCTGACTGTGTTTCCCAGCTCTTTGGGCTCTCCTACACCATTTAGCAGTTTATGAAGCACAGGGTGACTTTCTTAGGTTGTGTGTTTTTTGCACGCCATATGATTTTCAAAAAGTCGTACCTCGTACAAATAGTAACAAAATTCAGCATAACATGGAGACAATTCTATGGAAAATTTCAGTTTTCTATTCCCAGCAGCTTTTTCAGGAAGACTATTAAAAAAAAAAAAATCTTCTTTTTCTCAAATATAATTGACTGAAGATATTTCTCTCCTCGCTTTGCATGCAGAACTATTTTATCTCCAATTTCCATGTATGTACAAAAACTATTAGCCTTCCAGCAGGGCCTGAGCTAAGAAACTATTAGCCCAAAAGTTTCAAAGGCACTTAAAAAAATCAAAGAAATAAATTCTCCATAGTATGCTGACCCTTTGTGGCACTGATTTCACAGAAAGGCGAGAAGTTCAGCAGAAGCAGCTCGTTGAGCATTGCTCCATCACAAAGGTGATTTCCCAGCCAAATCGTCTCTGCTGCCAACCCTCGGTGCTGTCCCTCTCAGGGCTCCTGCGCAGGGAGTATGGGATGGGACAGAGAGGTCCGGGGCCAAGAACATTGTGTTGCAACTGCGGGAGCTCCTGGATGACCATGACATCTGGTGCTTTGGCCAGAGCAGCCCAGAGTCTGGGCTCTCAAGGCGATTTGGTAAGCAAGGACGTTCCCTCCTCCTTACCTTTCAAATGAGAAGAAACCAAATGGCCAAAAAACAACCCCTAAACCCTGTCCCAGGAGGCTTGACTGAAAACCATTATGTCTCTCCAGATAAAACTTTTGTGGCCACGGCTGCTCCTGATGTCGGTGAAACACCCTTTGCTGTGTACTGAGGCTTGTGGGAGCACGCTGTGGCATCAAAAGGTGAATTCAGCCCAGATGCACACACATATCATCCATATAACCATGTATAACAGCTATTTGAGGTCCGTGTGTGCAGGACTGTAGTCTGCAAGCCTACCTGGGCATGCAGCAAAATCCACTGCTGTTTACAAGTCTGAAATTAGCCTGGTGGCATGATGTGGGGTTGGGCTTAGCTGCCCTCAGTTCCCCATTCCCATTCTCCATTGCCCCCCTTTTCCCCCTTCTGACTGAGGACTTTCCTTTGGGACCAGGAAGAGTTGTTGCTTCAGTTGTGGGAAGGAGACCTGTGCTCAGGGAAGTACATGGATCTTGGCGACTTTCTGTAGCATTTCTGCACTTGTTTATGGAAATGTCAAGATGCCTAAAATCTTGCTGGAAAGAAATCGTGCCAGTGGCTGCCAGTCTGCAGTAGTCAATGTCAAGGAAAAAAATGGCACTGAAATCACAAGCTCTTTCCAGCTGCCTTTTTGGGCAGCCTGAGGGAGCTGCAGATGCTCAGCGGGTCCAAAGTCTTGCCAGGTGCCCCACAGCTCGCACCCCACTGATGGCGAGAAAAAAAGGCAGATGCAGAGTTGCGGATGTCTTGGCCCCTCGTTGTGTTTGTCAGTACTGCAGAGGTACTGGCGAAGGAGAAGAGCTGACCCACCTTGCCAGCGAAGCCCTGCAACTGCAGATAATCACTGTGGCTTTGGTTTTGTCAATATTATTGAGATGTTCCAAGGATGCAACATGTTCCCCTGAGTCAGCTTGTTTCCCAGCCAGGTTAGCATGTGGTCTCTGTTTGCTCAGCGGAGGCGACCGGTTCTCCCTGTACATGAGGAGCTCATCTGAAAGAGCAACTGGTCAGATTTAATGCCTGATGCCCGGAGACACTGACTTGTCTTAGTCCTTTTGTCAGTGTTTTCCTTTATTTTCCCCACAACAAATACATGGGAGCTGGGCCGACTGGGGAATGGGCTGCCCATCTGGCAGCCAGGGTCCCTGCTAGCCAGTCCTTCTCCAGTCTTTTCGTTTTATATTCATCAGGCTCCTCATGTGCACCGTGTCACTAATGTACAATATTTTCCTGATGAATTAGACTCAGAAGGTACTACAAATTGATTCCTTCCAGATGGCTGAATAAAATACTGTAGTTCTCTCACTGGAGATGAGGGCATGCAAGTTTTTCTTTCTCATGATCCCTCTCTGGAGTTAACTTCCAATGCTTTTCGGTACTTTTGCGTGTAAAATTAATTTCCCTTTAACTCAATTTTCATCAGCTGGCATTGAACGTTAAAATCATCTTAACGACATGAGTCATGATCAGCTCAACAGCCTGTTAGGGCAGGGATGCCAAAATTACCCCTGCAGATTTCTGAGCCACCGAATCCTTTCCTTGCTGTTAACAAAATAGGTCGCTTTGCGATCCCTCTCCCTCTTTTAGTCTTCAAGTTTCTCCGTCAGCTGACAGAACCTCAGAGTACCACTGAGGGGTAAGAAAGCACTGTCCACAGATCTTGTTGAACAGATGCAAAAGCAAATAGAGACAGCGTAAAGCCACAAATGTCACATTTTTCTGTCTAAAGGGTACCTAAATAAAAGTGGCCCAGTTATCAGAGATGGCGAGCATCCGCTGCTCCCTTTGAACTCGCAGAGCAGCATCTGGCCCGATGAGTTAGGAAGACTCCTGCCAGCTCCCCTGCGTAACCATTATTTTTTTCTTCCAAGAGCAGCCTGCCACTAATTAAAAGAATCTAAGAGACAGTTTTATAAATGTGTGAATCAAAAGCTCAAGGTGCAGAGATCAGCTCTGTCAAACCATAAACCCCTTCTGAGTGTGTTAGAGCAAGATGTAGCCTTTGAGCTACATCTCTGCACCGGCACACTGCAAGCAGAGTCCCAGATTAAAAAATAATCTTTTCTCCATTTCAAATTCTCTTTCCTTTGTAAAAAAGGTAGTTGGGGGAATGTCACAGAAAGGCTCCTACTGAGTCATGCCCAGAAGGGGGGAAGGAGAAAATATTAATACATGTTGCAGATTCCATACAAATCATTAGCAAGAGCTTTTGATTACAACTTCCTTTTGTTTGTTTTCACTTGATCTGCTGGATGCCTTGATCTGCAAGCTGACGGGAATAATTGCCATCCTCCTAGACCATTATGAGATCACCAGTCAAAATAGCAAAACGTGGAATCACTGCACTTCCCACAGGAGATCATCTCCTTCACAAGGGAAAATAGTAATTTTTGGTGCCTGAAAGGATAATGAAAATGCCTTCAGAGAAAAATTTATCAAAGCCATAGTCACCTCCCTTATGCTGGCACCACTCCGATTTCAACTGATGTACCAATCTTTAATATTTCCAAGTCATTTAAGAACCTGTTTACAGCCTGGCTGTCCAGATTCTCCTTTTCTTTATTGTGGGCCCAAGCCAAAGGCAAATATTTATATGTTTGCATACATTTAGATGTCTACTAGATGGGAACTTTTTCTGTGGTTATTTTATTTAGCCATGTATGCATAAACGTATTGTGAATAAATCTCCTTCTGCATAACAGTGCGTCAACAGCTGCACTGGGTTAGACCAAGGGTGCATGTAGGCAAGTATCTAAACTCTGTTATGGGTATGAGAGGGTACATAAAGACAAAGTACAAGAAAGGAACATGTCGGTACTGCTCTCTAGTTGCACAAACCTGGAGGCTGGGAGATGGCTGAACCAGAGCTTGTGTTTAATAGCCTTTTACAGATCTTTATTCCACAAACCTGGCTGACTTGAAAGTGTTGAGTTCCACAGTTTAATTATGATTTGTGTAAAAATAATTCATCCTCCTTTGTTACTCTTAAGCTGTCTGCTTGATATTTTAATTAGTTCTTGTACTGTTAGAAATAATGAATGACCATTCCCTGTTTACTTTCATCACATCATTCATGATTTTATGTTTCATTGTTATATACTTGAACCATCAATTTCCTGAGCTGGTGTCCTAGTTATTTAATTTCTGTTTCATACCTCTAACTATCTCAGTTATAATTTTCTCCGAGATGAAGTGGGCATAACTGAAGTGGGCACAATGGAGATGGCATATGGCCAGTACTGGAAAGACACAGTCCTTTCTACAGGGTCCTCATGTCACCTAACGCGAGGGCAAAAGTGAAGGGATGGGTTTTGCGGAGTCCCCTAAGATCCTGCATGCTCCTGGGACCAGCTGGCAAGACAGTACAAAGGAGACAATAACCACAGGGCCCACAGCTAAAACCCTTCAGAGGTCACAAGAAACACCTAAAGTTTTCCTGAGCATTGACTTCTGCAAAGCACAAGGAGTAGTGAAAAGCCTTTATTTGATGAGGGCTCGTTGATCCCATAAGAGTTTTCATATCGCTTGCAGGAACGCAGAAAAAGAAGAAAACATTTCCTATATGCTTGTTGAAGAAAATCAGTCTCCACCTGAAGAAATCCTCTCCCAGGCTCACTTCAGACTTTTTGCCTACTGGTATGAGCCTGGCAGACAGGAATCAATTACAAGCCTAAGGCTTCACTGATAGATAGAAATAACTACGGGTCACGTTAATGTCCTGTGTTAAAAACTTTTACATGAAGACAAGCCTTAAGGTTTTACACATCTTTCCGGCTTTCAACATTGCCCCTTCCCCTTTTTTTTTCTTGTCTCTTGTCTCAGAGACAAAATTAAACTAAAAGCCTTGAGACTAGAAGCCTTCAGTTTCACTTGTGCAATGGAATTTAAAATCCCACTATAATGACATATGAAGAACATGATCAGACATCCAGAAATCCATGCTGAATCAAGCCAAAATCTAGTTCACAGTGTAGTTGGTACAATCTAATGCAAATCCACTTATTAATGCAGGGGGGTTGGACTAGATGACCTTTAAAGGTCCCTTCCAACCCAACACATTCTATGATTCTATGATATATGAAGTGAGATATTGAATATTGCTGGTCAATATTACACTGTCCTGTCAGCAAGAAATAAAATCCTCTGGCCTGTCTTCATTCTAGGGAATTTCAGGAATTTGGTCAAGACATTCCCTAGTCTTTGATACATGGTTATCGCAATCACTAAATAGATGATAAATAAAAAATAACATAACAAATGATTCATCATCTGAAGAATTTATCCTCTAGCACCACCATCACTGACTGTAAAAAGACCATAGAAAACTATCTTAGACACCTAATTCAGACATAAGTTAAAGAGGGATGATATGAATCTCACTTGATATGCATTACAGACAACATTTTTGCATAAGGCAGAAGGTTCTGAGTACTCAGCTTCAGACTCTGTTATGGTTATGGTTCATACTGTAATCCTGGAGGTTGGTGAGAAGTGGTGTCCTATCCTGAGACCAGTCCTGTGTAATATCTTTGTCCATTACCTGGAGGAAGAGTGCACCCTGGTCAAGTTGGCATATGATGCCAAGTCAAGGGTGCATCCGGCATATTGGAGGGTAAGGTTGTCATAGGCAGGCTGAAGGAAGGGGCTAACAGGAGCCTTAAGAAATTCAACAAGGATGAACGCAAAGTCCTGCACCTGGGACAGACTTCTGAGACCACATCTAGAATATAGTGTCCAGTTTTGGAGTCCGCAGCACAGGAGAGAACAATAAACTGGCACAGGTTCAACAGGGGGCCACCAAGATGGTTGAGGGCTGGAGCACTTGCCTGGAGGGAACTGGACTTGTCCAGCCTAGAGATGAGGTGGCTTCGGGAGCACCTATCAGCAACCTGCCAATATTTTTGAGGAGGTTATTGAGAAGATGAGTCTTTACTGTTGTGCATGGAGTAAGGATGAGGACAATGGTTATAAATTGAAACAATAGAGGTTCAGACTGAATATAAGGAAAAAAAATTGAAGGTGAGGATAATTCAATATTAGAGCAGATTGCCCGGGTAGATCATGCAGTCTCCATCTTGAGAGATTTTTTTTCGAGACTAGACCAGATAAAGCCCTGAGCAACATTGTTTGATCTCTTGGCTGACCTCACTTTGAGCAGGAGGTTGGACCAGAGACCTCCTGAGGTCCCTTCCAACCTGAATTATCCTACAAGCCTACAGCTGACCTTATTTTCAGAGGGCCCTTGTAAGCATTTCAAGTTTGGCCTGGGAGACCTCAATGCATCCAAACCCACTAGTGACTACAGACCGGCTTGGCACGTAAAAAACGCTCTCCCCCACAGCCTTGTGTGCAGGGAACGGGGCCTGCATTCAGACTTCCTACTCACATGGTTAAGATAAAAACAGTTTTGTTCCCTGCGTATTGTAATAATGGCATTTATTAAAAAGAAAGAGGCTGGGGGATGGCAAAGAAATAGGCAATCTGTGTGCAAAATAAATTCTGTTGAAAGCATTAGAGCTATTCATTAAGCCTATACACAGGGAACAGAAAAACACGGTAATCTATACTAAAGGCTAAGATAAGCTTATTGCTACTGATCGGCTTAAGACACCTGAAGCCGTGCACACAGCCGGTCTGTGCAAGCCCGAGCCCAGCAGGCTGCATCCCCTGGTGGGCTGTATCCCCCCAGGTCGCTGGGCTGCCAGGGGGAGCAGGGTGAGGACTTCCCCCTGGCTGCCAGCTCTTCCAAACAGTGGGAGACCCCAGATCTTAGCTCCCCTTTCTGGGGATTGCTGGAATGGAGTAATTAGGTCATGCAGTTAATCAAACTTCACCTGCCAAGGAAAGCCGAGAGAGGATGCAGCACAAAAGCCGCACAAAAGCCTGGACGACAAGTCCTCCTTCTCCTGGGGAGCTGGAGTAACTCATCCGTCTCAGGATCTCTGCTATGGAGCCCTCCTGGGACTGGCCCTCAGGCTCTGGGGCTGTTGGGCATATCTGCAGCAATCAATATCAGCCCAACAACTGCAATTGTTGCAGAGATTCACCCCAACCAACTTCAATCCTATATTAAGAAATAATTATCAGAAAGAAATTGACTCCTCCAGACAGTGAGTCAGCTCTTGGATGGGAGGATGAACTGCTGGGGTCTACTGGCCTCTGTGCGTGTCCTGACCCTCTTCTCACAGGGGATATTCCCTGCTCCTGGTGATCCAAGGAAACCGAGGGCTTCCTCCCTTCATGCCTTCCCGCAGCGTGTAAAGGCTTAGTCCAGAGATGTCCTTGGGCCAGAGGTGGCAAGGGGACAATGGACCTCAAACCTAACCCCACAAAATTGCAAACTATCAAAAAAGATCTGAGAGTCTTCAGTAACTAAAATGAATTGCAGAATCATATGGGATCTTTTTAGAATATAAATATTACCACAAAAGTCATTTTGGACAGTGCCATGTATATTTATGGAGCCATGTAATAATATTTAAATAATAACCCAGACACTCAAATAACTAAAATACGATGGCAGTGACTCCAGTATAAGAACATGGAGAGACAGATTTCCATTTGAACTGACAGTGTTTACGCCAAGTTTCTGTCCCACGCATTTTAAGAGAGCCAAGCAATAAATAACCTGAAAACCAATGAGATAATGGAAATGTCAAGAGGTGCTAAGCTGTAACTGAGCAGCTATTTTCTTTTAAAAATACTTGCTGGTCTGAGTCAAGAGGAAGAATGAAAATAAGTTCAACTGCAAAACTATTTTGTGATAGACATTTATACTCATTCTTTTACCCAAGCTACAGCATGTCATATGTTTTCAGAGGGTCTTTCCTCACTCAAGCAAGCATCTAGTCACAGGACCTCTGGCATACGAGGGGTGCACGAGCTTCAAGTCTGATAGCCTGTCCACATGAATAAAGTTTTGCAGGATCAAGTCCTTAACAGCATCACATTTCTTTCACACTGACTAGATTATTTAGACATTCAAGCATGAAGGAGCCTTGAATCAAACATGGTGTCAATAGCACTATTATAATTCAGCCTAAAATTGCCGCATAATCCAAGAGGTTTTGCATCCTACAATAAATCTACTAAGCTTATAAAATACATAGCAGGAGACACTTGCTTCAACAGTAGATTGGTTCAATCCATCACAGTTGCAGATACATCAGGCTGCTGTCTAGTAAATGCATCAAACATTTAATAGAAAAGTTTGGGAAGGAAAAAAAAATCAAACAAAACATTTTGAAAGTAGTGAAAGATATTCCCTGTACACACTGTGAAACTCCCATACTTTGACTTCAGCAGCCCGTCAGCAGATTGGAGATCTCATATTGCTCTCAAAGACAAAGCAATGGCAGTGAAGGAAACAGAGCTGTGTTACCTGTCTAGGGCCAAGGAGTACTTCTTGGTGTCCCTCTCACTCACAAGGCAAGCTCTTTCAAGACACTTTTTGGCAGCCATCAGGGAAGTCGGTGGGGTTTTGCTTTTTTTCCCCCCTTAAACTCTTCTTTCTCTGTTGGACGTGGATGTGGGCAAAAATGTTCTCCCAACTTACGCGGAAGTCTCGGCCAAATATTTTTAAATGAGAAAGCTTTTAATAATCTTCTCAATAAACGCACTGGGAGAGAAAGCTGCTTTCCGAGCGCTGGTGGCGTCACCAACATGCCAAACAGCAACTTGCTGAGTGAGTCAGATTGGGGGTTTCAGGCCTCCCTCTGTTTTTTTCGGTGCTTTGTTTTTGTTTTTTTTTTTTCCCCTCCATGCTCGCTGCTGTGATGTGCTCTTTGCTCAGGCGGCGGGTGCGTGTTCTGCCCCTCGCCGGCTGGGGGTCAAGCCCAGCTCTGCACACACCCACCCGCTCGTACGGGCACGCTGAGATAGATGGAAGGTGATTAAAACAGCCCGATTTGCCTGGAAACAGTCAAACCACTGTTTGCCTTTCTGTTTGCTCGGCTTGGGAGGAAAGCACACCTCCCTCACCCCCGCTCGGCGCAAGCCTCTTTAATCTGAGCGATCGCTCTAAAGACTTATTTCTACCCCTGGCACGTTTGCTCCTAATGGTTTGAAACAGAAGAGACTGCTTATTATTGCTGTTTGTGACACAGGTTATTGAAATCTTCATTTCACCAGGAAGGACTGCGGGTTGTTTTTTCTGCTTTATTCAGTTTGTTAGCTCTGTCGACAGCCGCGGTCCCTGGAGGGGAGGAGAAGACCTCCAGCCTCACCTCTCACAGCCTGGCCTCAGACACACTCCTCAGTGCTAATAGGAAATTTTGCACCAGCGCTGTCTGTGTTTTATTGTATTCTTGGCAGAAACAGACTGTGATTGAGATCCCTACCCATGCACTGCCTTCGCAGGAGAGATTAGAAATAGGTAGTGAGCAAACGCTGGGTGCTGCATTTAAATCCTGCAGCTTTTTTTTACCATGGGTAGCCTAAGACGTATATGACGAGCTGGGATCTCCCTTTCTTTCCCCCAGCTTGCAGAACATCCTCATTGCCTGAGATTCATGTGAGCGGGGGGACACATTTGTATACCATACATATGCAAAAAATTGATTTTGTGCCATCAGAGATCCACATGTTGCCTCCCACATGTCAGCTGTGCAAACACTTCCCTGGAGCCTGTGAGCCAAGGAACTGATGGTATCTCAAACACGTATCTGAACAGCCACTGGGAAGCAGCAGAAATACATGATTTTTCTTCAATGTGTCATTGCCTCTGCCCCTCTAATGTCCTTTTCTCAAGAACCTTTTCGCGGGTGCTTATACCCACCTACGCACCCTTATAAGCCCCTTTGGTGGAAGAGATTGATTTTCTGACTCATTCCTGGGACTTCCTAGCTTCTTCTGGACATTAAAAAGTTGCTCTTTAATGTTTTTTTTTAAAGTTGCAGCCACTTACTGGGGCCTGACACTTAATGTGGGTGGCTGGCAAGGCTGGTTTGAGAAGAGACTCAGGTCCAAGGATGAATAGTATGGACCCAGGGCATTTGCGGAAATCTTACAAAGCAGAAGTACCACACTACTTTCCATCCCAGAAATACCATTAAGTAGCAATTTTGTTCTGCAGCCAGGAGGGAGGGAGGAAGGAAGGATGAGGAAGGCAGCCTTTCCAGCTGTGTGCCCTGAAACCTGACACAGGCTTATGATTCACAGGCAACAAGGGCTTCTGTTGGCTCCCCATCCCATAAATACCACCGTTATTGCAGTGTCCCCATGTGCTTCTCAACTCATCTTTCCCTTAGAAATTACCAAACACCAACATCCTATCACAGACTAGGGATACCTGAAAAATAAACCTGGTCTGGTTCCCGGTTTACAACGGATCTTGGTCTTTCTAAGGTGCTAAGCCAAAGTATCAGGTCTGAGCGCCCTCAGTTTAAGGAAAATTTAAAATCCACCTCACAGTATTACAGATAAAGCCTGTTTCTGTTTCAAATCACTGGAAGCATGTAACTTTTGCTAGTGAGATAGATGAGTTTCTAGGATTTTCAAGAGGGTCTCGAGCCTCAGGTGCATGCCAGCAAACAGAGCCATAGATCATTCCCAGCATTTAATCTAGACCTTTGTTTCGTGTTTATTGTTGTCAATGCTGAGGGTTGTGCATCTCAGGAGACAGGCTGTGAGGCAGAATAGAAAGAAATCTCTTCAGAGCTTTCCACAAAGACTTGGGTTTCCTCTTTATACAGACTCTGAAACTCATTAAGAGAGAGACAGCAGCTGTCTGTGGAATTTCTGCTTCAGAGAAATTATTCAGACCATCTCAATAAATTCATCTCCTGCTTTCAATAATAATGCAGTTTGTTTCCGAGTCTACATTAAAAATGTCACATATCCAATCATACCGGTTCTAATGACCCTAGTCAAGGACATTTCTCAAAATTTGCATCCAATGCAGACATGTGAGGCATCACACTGGCTTTCGCAAATGAAAGCCCCTCGTCATTATTATCCAAAATCTCCATCAGTAAAAACCCCCATATCCTTGATCCCATTTCAACTTTAATCAGCCACACTTTAAAAATGAAAAAATAAAACCTCTCATCCTGTCATTATGGGAGTAGATACTGACAGCTTAAATGTACAGAGGGAAATTCACTGCATCTATTAATTGCAAATGCCAGTGAAGTCAGTCAATTTTACCAGGCATGAAACATCTTAGAGATCATCTGCAAAGTTCTTCTCCACCTTTCTCTGGCATCAGCTCGAGTAGCTCTGTACTGCATTGCCTGCAACCTAGGGATCCAGGCATTTGTGATTTCTGGGGCTCGATTATTACAGTTTTTGCATTTATAGCAAGAATATGTTTTTTCACCCAATGGAGCTCCAGTGCCTTTGACTGGAACCTCTCCAGTCATCTGTCATTTTTGGGATCCAAGGCTGGAGGCAAGACAAATTGAAAGAAAAAGCACTTCTCTCTTCTTGTGAAACTAGTAATACAGTAACCTTTTATAAGTGACTCTCGAAAGGAAAATATCTACCCTGATTTACAGCCAATTTAAAAATCATTAAAAGGATGTTAATGTTCAATATTTTAAAATACTGAATTTTTGAACTTCAATATTTTTATCTTGGGTTTGATCCCAATATTTCAAAAGAACGAAGACTTTTGATAGCCACTGACTATGTGCCTACTGAGGGGTAGAAGTCCTCTTCAATGTCTTAGCTGGGTATTTCAAATTATACAAAGTAGTTGGGGATAAAAAGACTTTTTACTTTTCAGGCCTTTGTCAAAGAAATTTGAGTTTGTATTGGGAGTGGGAATCTAGTACGAACACAGCATGGTACCATTTTGTGGTGTACACCATTACCTCCAACAGTAGAAGTCCATGCTGCTACCAAATCAGGTGGGAATTCTTCTATGGAGGCTGGAGACTCAGGTCAGGAGTATCAGACATCTACTCCCCACCCAGGGAAGTGTCCAAACTCAGAGTTTCTCTTCAGGTCCTGGTGAAGCCAACGATGTGAAATAGCCCCTCCCAAGGCAGGCGTCTCCAGAGGAGCTCTAGACCTTGCTATGGACAGGGAGAGAGCTCAGGGTGCCCAAGCTGGGCAGGGAGCACACTGGTAGGTCCATGAGGAGATGTGGGTTGAATCTAGACCACAGCATGGGAGTCCTGAAGGACACCACAGACGAGCCTTGCACAGCTACGAACTTCATATGGCCGGTGCCAGCCCTCTTGAAGGTTTTCTTTCTCCAAGGTGTTATATGAGTATGGATCTGATTTGTGTGGTCACAGAAAAAGTAAGGTTTAGCACTTTTTGTCCTTTTTTATGTTATTTATTCAAACTTTTTTTTTTAATCTTATTTTCTCAGGGCAAACATTTCGGAAGTGCTCTGAATCAGCTTCCCAGCGCCGTAGTTCTCATGGTTGAGACCACATTGTCCAAATAACCCAGCTCTAATTAAGTTCCTTGGAGGGACCAGACCTTCAGAAGCAAGCAATGCCAAGAAATGTTATTTTGATACAGCTGCTTTGCTTTTCTGAGAGTCTGGCAAACTACTTTGGTGTCTGAGTGTCCCAGAAGTCCTATTCAGGAGTAGCACAGACTCTACCCTTAGAAGAGGCTTTTCATTCTAGGCTGTAGCTTAAAGGGAAAAGACAGTACAGTTGAAAAACAAATGCTAATGACTTCTCAAATGTTATTGTCAAAGAATGTGTCAGCTTTTGTTATAAAAATATATTATTATCTTCCTCTGAACACTTAGTGTTTTTCTGTCTCTTTTCCACTGCTGTTGCAAAGGACTTCTGCTTGTTTTTGTTTTTATGATGTCTGAAGTTGGTTGGGGAATTAAGCCTGTAATTGCATTGCTAACAAGTATTTCTTAGATACATTTATTTTTCCTTGGGGAAAGAGACTGTTAGGAAGAGAGTACACATATTTTGGCAGCAAAAGAGACAGCAATGACATTTGGTTCCTAAGTTACTACCTGGATATCATTTTAATTGTTTTCTTCTACTAATAAAATATAGTAACTTTACTACATTAGTTCCTTTATTACGCTTCCAACATAAATTTCATTGTCATGCTCTTCCTAAGTATATTTGGGTCATGAAGATACATTACAATGTATGTATTGAGAGCCAGTTTGTTAAAGACACAAGGAGTTCTGCATAATTTCTCACCAGTGCAAAGCTAATTGTTTTTTTTCTCAGCTACTGCACATATATTTATTTTTCCATGTTGCCATCCCGATAATTGCAGTTTGAATTCGGAAAAAGGACAGAGCAAGCTGGTAAAAGCATTTGCTGGGACATCATGCGTAAAAGCTTCCCAGCAACCAGGATTTCTCAAGCCTGTGGAATTGCAGTTGGTGTTTAAACAGTGCTCACGTCCTCCTCTGCCTGTGCCATGCAGGCACTGGCCATTGCTCAAGAACTTTTTCTTCCCTGCAGGGACTTCAAAAATTCTCTTTGCAATAATGTATAATATTACTGGGAGGTAGGAAACCAGAACTCACAATTCAAATGTTCAAGACTTTGAAAAAGTGAGCTGTTTTTATTTATTCCCTTTCCAGTTTCGGAGTATGTGCAATGTGCTCAGGCAGCAGAGCTGGGGGAAGCCCAGCGGAGGCGCGGGGGCTCGCGGGCACAGGAGCACACTTGTGTCATTGCACAAGGACAGCGTGCCTAAAACTCCTCCGTGAAATACAGCCCACATTGCTCTGCCTCCTGCAAATTGTTACCTGGGTAAGATTTTCTCTGCAGCCACATATTTTCTCTGTCTTTTCTGCTAAAGAAAAACTGGAAAGTCCAGTAGGAGTCCAGGGCTGGGACTTCAGAGTGCCACTCTTGCACCATTTTACGGCATGCAGCGATGGCGTGCAGTGTGTAAGGCATTCAAATGGGTCACACTGGCTGTGTTTCAAGGCAGACAACACCACAGGACCTTGAATCCAACATCTCAGGGGTGATCCCCAGGCAGTGCCCACCTGGACACCCAGCTGGGATGAAGGGACATCGACCTTGCAGCCTAAAGCTCAACCTATGGAAATAGTTGAAAGGCTTCTTAGATTAGGCCAAAACACACTAGATAAGCTATAATTTTAATGGCATTTTCCACACATGCATGTTTCTGAGCTGCCTACCATAAACCTGTTTCCTGCCTGGGTTCTCTGGATACCTTTTATATGGTGCATATATAGAGCATCTGGAAATTAAACGAAGAGTTAAATAATGGCTCTCTCGTGTACAGAGCACAGTAAAAATTATGCAGTGAGTTTTTATAACTTTTTTTAATATAATAAACTTAAAGAGACTGAATGCTCGTTTTATGACATGAGATTTCCAGATTGCTCCCAAGTCAGCAACAAGCTATTCATAATCTTTTATTATAGCATTGTCATGATGACTGTAATCAAGTCCCTGAGCTACCTGATGATACCAGGGGTAGCATGAAGCTGGTAAATAACTGATAAGTTTGCATTTAATATGACATTTAAAGAGTATGGCTCTTGCTTTTTCTAATAGTAAAAGCTTGTTGATAAATTTGGATCTATCTTTTAAAAGTATCTGGGTTCTGTAGATATTTTTAGGATACCAATATATGAGCTGATTTGGTAAAATACAAGTTAGTGTTCCTACTATAAAAAAACTTGTTTGCCAGTCTCCCTCTGCACGCCCCCACTGCCTAGAGTTTTCAAACACCAATTAAAAATTTTATCTAAGCAAAATCTGGCAGGAAGGCATCTAAGTGTAGAGCATGCTGATTACTACAATGGTTGGTCACACTCTCCTGCAAGGCTTTTTCCTGGCCAGTGCGTACACTTGCAGCGTCAGCTGGACCCCAATTCCTGCGGAGGATCCGGGCTAACCTCATACCAAGGGGTGAATCAGAGGGTTTGCTTTGACGCCCTGTTCCCTGTGTTCCTAAGATTTTTGAGGTGTCATCTGTAAAAACAGGCCTTCTGTTGGGGTTTGCACACACCAGTGGATGAAGTGTTTGCTCCAGGTCATCTGTCTGCTAGTGCTACACAGACACCAGCATATCACAGCCAGGAAACTGGCATTTAGAAAGTGTAAATCTTCTCCACTTGCAAAATCAGAGAAGCTCTTCCCCCTTTTCAGCCCCATGGCTGGACTGCCCATTCCTGTACAGCCTACACACACTTTTCCAGCCTCCTCTTAAAAGTCTCCAATGATGGATATTCCTCATGCAGTCTATTTCTGTGCTTAATTACTCTTCCTATTAGAAAGCTTTTCCTAATGCCTGACTTAAACCTCACTGTAATTTAAGCCATTATTTCATAATGGAGAATTAATTCCTTCCCTCTCTACGGCTACCTTTTATGTCTTAGAAGCCGCGGTCGTGCCTCTCTGGTCTTTTCCTTTTAGAAAACGTCCCCCATTCATTCGGGTTGTGGTTTTGGACCGTTCTCCCCTGGATTCTCACCAGCGGCTGCATCGCTGCTGAGCCGGGGCCGGGCACACGCTCCAGCTGGGACCCTGCCAGCCCTGAAAGAAGAAAGATTTCCACTATGTGTCACATAGACACAATCCTGCTTATATATCTCACGGCAATAGATACTTCTCTGGAAACAACGTCACGTTACTGACTTTGGTTCACCTTGTGATTTACTAAGTGCCTTCCCCCACCAGCAAGATTTTCTCTTCTTATACCCCACTTTGGCTATTGCATATTCGAGGACATGATTACCACTACCTGCCTATAAATACCTTTCACTTGGTCTGATTGAATTGCATCTTCTTTTTTTGTTTTAATCATTTATTCAATTTGTCAAAAGTATTCTGAATTCTAATCCTATTTTTCAGTCCTCCAGGTAACCCTTTCCAGATTGGGGTCATCTGAAAAATTAATAAACATATTATCTATGCCTCTGTCCGTAGCAATAATGAAAATACTGAATAATGCTGGTGAAGGGCAGACCACAATGAAACCCCGACTTAATTCATTAAAGTACACAATTTGCAATGGATTTAGCGTTGAACTCACAGACGTGGATACCTACCTGCATTTTCTGTGATTGCTATGGTGATGCTGTAATACAGTAATATACAGCTGCAAGTCTGGCAGAAGCAATGATGGCACAGTGAAAAACTTATCCTTATTTTCTACCAGGACTATAAACATTTTCTGGAGCCATGCTTTGACCAGGATAACAGATGGTGTCCCGGAAAAATTCCTCAGGATTTCCTTTAACACCTGTGCCCGAGAACATGGGGAAATGCTGGTCTGTCTGATATTTTTCTGAAACTTTGCCCTTCACATTTGCCACATGGAAAGACTTAAGTCAAGGCCTTGGGAGTGGATTAATTGTGGGGATTCAGTGGCTGCAGCTCCACACCAGTAACCTGCCCAGTAGTGAGCACACGTTCCTGCTCGCGTGGCTCAGCAGGGTCCCTATTTACATCAGGTTTCCTTCTGCTCTGAAACTCACAGGATCCTTCACCTTTTCTACAGGGCCTGCAGCGAGGTGTATTAGTTCAAAAAAGAATTATACTTTAAACTGACATTAAAAATCCATTATTTACTTTTACATATCATGAATTAGGCAAAATGAGGGAAAAAATCTCTCTTATGCATCTAAAAACTTCTTGTGTTGAAAGAAGTGAAAGAGCAAAAAAAAAAGAAAAATTGCTATGAAAACCACATTTATTTTGGTTGCAAGGTTATTTTTCTTTGGAAAAAAAAATGTTTCAGAAAAAAAATTTCAAGTGTTTCTATGCAATGTCATGTCATCTGCCTCTGAAATCCCTGTAATGACCTTTGCTGTGGCAGTTTTCTTGATCAGCTGACAGCATATAATGGCTTAATACATGAACTGAAGCAGTATCAAAATCAAAGAGCAATCATCTTTGGAAGGCAAAATGTCACAAGGAAGGCATCAATCAACAGGAGCGAGTTCAGCTGAGGGCCACCGAGATGCTCAGGGTGGGAGCAGATGCCCAGTGAGCTGGGCAGGTTCAGCCTGGAGAAGAGAAAGCTTCTTAGGGGGGACCTAAGAGCACCCCCAGAGCCCACGAGGAGGTCATCGAGGAGACGGAGCCAGCTCTTCACAGCTGTGCCTGGTGGGAGGATGAGACACAATAAGCATAAAATGAAAAAAAGAGAAATTCAGGGTGGATATAAGGAGAATCTTTGTTCCCATGAGGACAGTTGGGCACTGGAGCAGGTTGCCTAGCGAGGTCGGACCATCTGCATCCTGGATACAGCCTTGAGCAACCTGTCTGACCTCTGAGCTGACCCTGCTTTGAGCTGGGCTAGAGACGCCCCGTGGTCCCTTCCAGCATGAATTTTCCATGATCCTGTGATTCATACGCTGACCAGGAGAACCACTTCCACTTTGAATCTACTCACGCCTTTAGCTCTGGATCACACATGCAGTCACATATGTTATTTAGTGTTTCTCACGGTGTAAATAAGCTGAACAGCACCTATGTCACCCAGCGAGGAGATACTGGTTGTAATGTAGAAGCAAACAGCCTGCTTTAAGAGAGAGAAATATGTCATGCAGTCTGAGGAAACATCTGCAATTAGAATAATTACTGTGCTAGAACATGGCATTTATTCAGGAAGAGCCACAGGTAGGTAGAAACAGTCGTAATGTATCATTTGCCTAGCACCAAATTTACGGTAGTTTTACACGGCAGATATTCAGTTTAAAACTTTCAAGTGCAGTGAAAGATTATTTATCTGATCTATATGGTACAGTTCAAATGTTCTGTGATAAAAATGAGCTATTGATCTCAGGAGATTCTAATTTAGATCAGTTCACTTAAAAAGAGCAATAAACTGAAACAGTCTGGGAAGCTTATGTTTCGAATGACTTATCAAGGAGTTAAAAAATTTAGTAACCTGAGCCAGCAATAACTTTAACAGTAGCCAGAGTCCCAGATTTTACTGAGCCAAACTTTTTTGAACTATTCACACAAGTACGGGGATAACAGTGATTTCTATTACACTGATGTGCAGAGAGATGCTCATTTGTAGTAGATCTTACAAAAATAAATAAAAAGTAAAAGACATTCTGGAGAGCTCAAAACATAACCTTAGCAATAATAGTGAGTAATGGCTTTTTGGGCATAAACTAAAGTATGAGGAGGCCAGTCCTATTTTCCCATAGATTTTTCCGTCACTGAAACTTGAGTTTTTGCCAAAGATTTGGGGAGATTTCTCGAAAAACTTGATTAATGTTTTATTGCTGAAAAATCTGACTAAGTGGGTACTTTGGCTGTCCAGTTCCTTGCAGCCACAGTTTGGTTTTAACTGCCTAGCCTGTGTAGCTCTGGTTTTTTAATGAAGTTAATGAAATAAGCATGAATTGAGTCGATTAAAACACTATAATGGTGAATGCACAAATTGCTGTAAGATTGCACTCAATTTTCAATAACTCAAACAGGCTGCGTCCCACGCAATTAGGTGTACTGTCCTATATCTCCATTAACGACCTGGATAACGGAAAAGCATGGATGCCCTCAAATGTGAAAATAATGAACAAAGGGGGACTGAAAGCACTTGAGAGGGTTAGAATTTAAAACAATACGTTGGAGAAATGATCTGAAGTCGGCAAGACGAAGCGCAGCTTAGACAAGTGCAAAAAGTGCAGCACTTGGAAGAGGAACACGTCGAAAAAGGAAAAAGAACTGGGCAGCAGCACAGCAGAAAAGATGGTTGTAGGGAATCATAATCTAAACATGATATAACTGATGTCATGCTGTTGCCAGAAGGGCAGCTTCTATCCTGTAACATGGACAGTAGTTTTCCTCTCATCAGCACTTCTGAAGTTTGACAAGGAGTGTCATGTCCTGGTTTAGATGTTACATATCCACAGAGATGAAGACCCTCTGCTTGATGTTAAGAAAAGTGGCACTTAGAAAATAAAATGGGTTTGACTTAGCTTAGCAGACTGGTGGGAAGGCAGAAGAAAGGTGATATTGCAGAGGCTGCACAGAGGGACGGAGGACAAGAAGGACAAGCAGTGGATTAGGATAATTTGCAGCAAAAGAGAAAGCTGGACAAGAAAACTGTCTAGTTAGAAGAACTGTTAATCAATGGAGCAAATAACCAAAGGCACAAAATCTCTGTCACTAAAGTTTTTGAGAAAGGTTTAAAGCAGGTATATATTTCTCCTTCAAAATGTGCCCTATAAAGGAAGCCGTAAGTTCTTAGCTCTTAAGTAGACCCCCAGAAGTAGGTAAGGGGAGCCCCAGGCATGATGGCAGAGGAGATTGCAGAAGGCTTCACTTAAAGTTACACCAGACTCCTGGGATATGAAGGACCCATGTTTAATTATCCATGAAAAGATTTGATTCGGTTCTCCCTGTCAGGAGACTGTCTAATCACCACACGATACCTTAAGATGGCAGAAGATCTTTGTTAAAGACATCCCTTCCAGTAGATTAATAAAATATGCATTAGCACAAGAGCTGAAGTCCAAAACAGGAGTAAGATACAGGCTCTATTTGCTTTCTACACCAACAGAGGGCACCTCCAATGGAGGTGAAACCACGTTTCTCTTTTCTGTGTTGAGTGTGTCGGGGGCTGCTGCTGTGCATGTTCCCTCAGTGCCCCAGGAGCATTGCACTGCTAGTACACTTGTTGCACAGACACTCACAGAGCATTTGTTAAAAATAAATAGATTTGAGGAGGTTGTTTCCATAGAGTAATGCTCCAGTCCCTCAAACAGCAGTGTCGGTTACTGTCCAGATGGTGATGGGAGTCTCTGTTGTGAGGGTCCTTGCATCAACATCTTCAGATGGACCTGGTGAGACTCCCCAGTCCTCTGCTCACTTGTTATGATCCAGCTGGGCTGTGGTCCTGCATGGCCACTCCAGCACACGCATGGTCTGTTTCTATTGATAGTATCAAATTATGCACAAAACATCTAACCATCTTGACTGCGTACAAAAGGCCGTGCTATGTGCCCATTTCTGCGTCTCTGCAAGAACAGTTTCCACTATTCCCAACTGTCTTACCTATGTGCAGCCTGGGCAGTTCTGTAGCAGGAACAGCCTGGGTGAGTCCCTTGGAAGGCCAGGTTGTTGGCCAGGTTAATCAACACATCTCACACATAAATAGTGCCCGTCTGTCAGTCCATCTAGGCACCGCAGGAGCTGCCCAGGGGAATCTCCAGGCCAGCCAGAAACTCAACCTGGAGGGCTCCTGCAGCAGTTGCCCAACAGCTTTGCTGTGCGGGGCCCGGGAGCTCAGGCAATCCCCTTGTCACAAGGCAGTCCCTTGTCTTGGGTGGATCCCTTATTTCATGTATGCAGAGAGCGCCCTGCATATATGGAGCTCTGGAGCCAGGAATTAAGTGTGCTGGGTGCACACCCACGCATAGCCCTGATCCCCAGATACACCACAGGTACAGCTGTAGGACAACTTGAATTTCAACCTTAGATCTCACTTATAACTGAAATTCCATGGGGTTTGCCCCACACGGATTCACAGAGCAAAGGATACACGCTAAGCTCCAGAATGGAGCCCTGCGCCTGCTGAGCATCCTCTGCACCGGTTATCACCTTTTCAGTTTCCATAGCAGTGCTTTTGCTCTTTCCCAAAAGAATGCATCTTCTATGCTGTCACTACTTGTCATCATATAACTGAAACTCTTTGTTAAAAGCTTCGCTTGCTGGACCAATTTAGAAGCATATAAGCCTGATGAGATAGCGTATTAATAATGACCCGCCTGCATAATCTGTAATAGAGATGTTATAGTTTAAATGACTGTTTCAGCGTTGGTAGATAAGACTTTTCATCTCCTGTATGCGAACGAAACTTCATGACCCAACAATAATGGCTGTCTGCAATAAGCACAAAGCCCTGCTTGTATTTAAACCTGATACGCATTTCCCAGGTGGGGGAACTGTACAGCTTACTACATCCTTGAAGGTCCCTTCTCCATGACTTTTCCTACATATTTAGTGTAAAGAACACAATAATGGTACAAAATTCAGTTCAAAACATTGCAGCTTCTGCTTTGCAACTCCACCAGCCTCGTGACACCTTTGATACTTCTCTTAGCATCACCTGTGAAATTAAGTTAAATGAATTTATTCGCCTACCCATGAAATGGTTACACATTGTGACTTCTAGTTTCAAAATAAATGGACACACTGTACTTTGGAGGTTTTGATGGGGAAAAAATAAGATGAAAAATATTTCAGGTTAGGGGAGAGAAGAAATATGTGTATTGTATAAGCAAATCCAGAAATGTCTACTCCAAGGAGGTAACGATAGATTTTGGAGTCTGTGGTCACCCTCCTCTTCCAGTTCTCGGCTAGACACAGAGTGGAAGCTCTGAATGAAGGAGAGAGAGCTACATGGCGGAAAATTCAGAGAATCAAAGACCAAGTAGTGTTCTGCTTTGCACATAAAATAAGCCATAGTTAATTTCATAATTATTTTTTCCTAGTTAGACTGCAAACTATATAGTGGCTAAGACTTCCCTGGAATTCATTTTTCACTTGCAAACAAGGATACAACTCTGCCACTACGGTGTGAACCTACTAAGAGTTTCAGGCCAGATACCACATCACCGAGGACATCAGTGACAGCTCTGCTGGAGAGATAAAACACCTAAAGGAATTCATTTCATATGCATCCACTGGGAAGTGCGGTGAGACAAGGGTGTATGGCTAAGAACTTTTCAAACTGAAATACAGAGGGCCAGGGTTAGCCCATGGGGATGAAGTTCTGAGGATTTCAGTTTCTCTAGCTATAAAAGCAGAATAACGGCACTGGTCTTCTCTGGAAAACATTTTGAGATAAAAGGAACCTGATAGCACTGTAGGAGAAAAACCAATTGGGAATCATGAAGTTGCCATACTCAAGTGCATAATCCTTCAATATAAATATCCATTGACTGCTGAAAAGCTGTTTTTAAATAAATGGAAATAATGCATTTTTGCAGTATTTTAAGGGAAAAAAAATCTCCTTTTTACTGAAGAGCCTTACTCTTTATATGAGCCTAGGGGATTTCTGCAGCTTTCAGCATCACAGCATCTGAATGAAGGATTATGTTTATAGTCATAAGCACAAAGAGCCCCACGAATGCTATTCTGCTGCACACTCAGGACTTCACAGACACAACTAGAAGACAGCTCCAGAGCCCGCTGGAAATGACTTTACTCATTCCAGCTACTTCGGTGGCCTCCAAATCGGACCGGAGGGGCACAGACTGCTTAGGCTGAAGCAGATCCTCTCTTTTGTTTGTCCCTCACACTGACTCCACAGTGCTTTAGGCCTCACATGATGCTATTAATAAAAAATTCGCTATGTAGGACATGTGTAGCACTATAGCCACAATGCATGGCTGGTAGATGCTTATAGGTCCAGTGAGGATGGGCAGAGAAACTGGTTAACGACCTGCATGAAAGCACTTGAAGGTAATAATGTGCCTGCAGCCGCACAGGCATCTGCATTTCAACCCATCAGGGGTGGTCACAGCAGACTGGTTAATAAATAAACATGGAGACAGAAACATTAGACTTTTTAAGCTATATTAATTAGTAGCCACTTTTGTGGATTTTCAGCGTATTTTGGATGCCAGGTTTAAAAACCCAGCATCTTTTCTGCACTTGTAAAGCTGCTAGATTTTCATAAGTGCAAAAATACCAGTGTTGATATTTACATAGCACAAAAAAAGCCATGTTGTTTTCCCCAGCTATCAGATTTTCAAAGGGGAAATAACTCAGCCATGGAGAGCAACCAAATTTCCAGATTTAAGGAGAATTTTGACCACTTCATGCACGAAGGGCATGTGCAGGAGATCCACGATGACTGGATGTCTAAATCAGCCTGAATTATTACAAATGATTCCTAGTGGGAAGGGACCCAAATTTGGTATAGAGTTTATGTCAACTGTGTTATGGCTGTCCCATCTCCTGCAGTTCCCACCTGCTTGCATTTGTGAGCTGTATCAATGTCACTCTCTGTTACTTGCTTTGCTGTATTTTGTCAGATGGCATTTCCTCTGTGCCTTGCTTTCTCGCTGTGGACCAAATTTTACTCCTACTAAAAAATTATTATTGCTTGACCCTGGTGCAGGAACTCAGGTGCAAGAGGAAACTGGCTGTGTTTATCCTCACACTGCTGCTGACTATTTAGACCTAGTGAAGGAACTTGCGAAAAGACTAGGCAGTCTATCAGCTATTAACTTACAGACTATTTCACACTTCATAGGACTTTTCTCTACTTTCAGAACTGTGTTGCTCAAAAAGGCTTGTCAAATTTTACTGACTTCTATAGCTTGTGCTCGTGCTGCCTGCATGAGTATGGATTTCCAATATGTCTTTTACATTCTTATAGTTTTTACAATTATGCTTGTCTTCTATCATCATCTGAAATAGCAAGATGTCAATTTTGTTTTGTCCTAATTGCTGCTAAAGACTTACTGATGCGAGCAGTTGCTTTCTGTCTCTTATTGCCTTGGAGTTGTTTATATATGGGTCTTTAATGCAGTATCAGGACAAATATCTGTCGATAAGAAAGCTAGGCTCTGGTATAATTTTCTTGATTCTACTTCAGTCCAAATCTACTGAATACTTCATGAGATGGTGGAGGTCAGAATACTTAGAATTACTAAAGGCAAGATTGTAAAGGTATGGAAGCACCTGAAAATGTACATAGCTAACTAATGACAGTAAAAAATGCCCAGGCATCTAAGCTAAACTGAAATCAGTGACAAAGATTTGTGAAACAGGTAGCAAATGAAAATAGAAAGTGTCAGAGCACAAACAAGATACAGGTTCATTGTAGAATTTTAATTCTAATAGTTAAATGTATGAATAATAAAAAATGGGAATTACTGTCCCAAGGGGCAGCAAAATAAGGACAATTTTTAAAATGAGAGATTTCAGAATGATAGTAATTGGATTTGTGCACGCAACACTTTTACCACCCTGGAAAAGCTGATATTTCAGACATTTTTCATGTTCTCTAAAGCAACAGTATAAAGACTCTGAAACACTTTTTCCTGAATGACCAGACAGATCCATTCCCTTAGTGTGTTTGTGTTCATAATGAGTAAGCGTGTCAATACTGAATGTGCTAAAAAACATGTTACACAAGTAATATACGCTACTCTACGCTTATGACACTCAGTGTTGAAATTCAATGTTAATAACGGCATTATAAATGAGACTAGCATAAATTGGGACCCAATTTCATGAGCACACATGGCTCCTTTTGCACTGCACAGCTCCGCTGACTTTACAGAATTCTCCATCAGATCAGATAAGGCGTGAACTGGGTCTGTGGTATCTAACGCCATTCTCTTTCAGGTCACTGACTTGGTGATTTCTAGAAGACTGTTATCTTTCACAGAAGCGAGTTCCTCAGTAGCAGGTCGACAGACATGTCCACAGCTTCTCACTACTTGCCCGCAGTCTTGCTGCTGGTGTAATTAGCTGTGCGGGAGGTCCTGATTGCAGAATGATGTCTTGGAAAGCTATGATCAGGCTTCTGGAGGACACAGCACATCACCACAGAAAAATCTCGTTTAGGCTATCATGTGAGGAACAAATGCAGAAAGTAAAGGAAGAATCTGGGGCACTTGGAATAACGCTTGGCTGTCCATGTGTACAAGGGAACATTTTGGGTTCTTATTCTAGACCGCAGAATAATCTGTGATAATTATCTTGATGAATGCAAAGATGACAGGTCAGATAGGGCACAACTTTCTGCTCTTAAAAGGAAGAGTGTGTTTCCTAGTTCTAGGACTGTAGTCCTCAGGAAGGAGCTATTTAGTGATATCTCATGTTATTGGTATGGCATTGGCTTGGAAAATTGTGCCCAAACAGTTATCTCTGCTTCTAAAGAACAGTGTTAAATGTAGATATTAAACAAGCTAAACTCAGTGAGTGGTTAAGAAAGAACATGGGGTTTTGACATGCACAGTTAGCACTTCTTTTGTCAATTTTGTAAACTATTCAATTGTATACCTATTTGGATTAGTCTCTGGAATTCAGCATCCCACACAACAGATGCAGAATTTATCTTTAATGCAGAATTTATATTTCAGTAAATTCCAGTTTCATTTTTAGTTTCTGGTGATATTTTTTTTTACTTTCATATTTCATTAAGTACAAATTCTGATAACAGCTGGTTTTCCCAAGTTATGTTTAATGTTTTAATGCTGGTTTGAACAAGGACAGTAGTGGCATCTGTCAAAGAGATGCTGCTAATAAAATTCTATGTATTTTGTGCAGCAGAGACTATAAAGAACATCTCTTACTATAATGTCATTCAGAAACATGGCTGTAAGAGAGGATCATATCTTCCTGTTTGCTCTCACCTTGAGATTTATCATAATGGAAGTTCGTGTCAGAAGACAATTCAAGGTTGTTTTCTTCTAAGCATCTCGTGCAAAATTGCATTGAGCAGCAGGAGACAGTTGTTTTTATCAGCGTAAGATACTGGAAGGTGAATTTTGGAAGCATTTCAAATATTCTACCGTTCAATATTGTCTCTTTCTGTCAAGCATATGGTAGATATTCTTGATTGAATCAGAAGGGCAAAATCAAGTTCAGATTATTTTTAATGCAGTGATTGGTGCTTAAGCCAATTGTGTTAATAAAAGTACAGGACAGCTCTGAAAAAAACCTGTAATCACTTCTGCGCTACAGCTGATCACTGATATACAAGTCTGGGAATTTCCATAGAAGAGGCACTGTTTAATCTCAGACAGTGGAGGGTAGACAGAGAAAGTTGCCCTTTCATAGTCACCTTTGTTATAGATGTAGCACCCGCTGAAACATTCAGGGGGAGACTAGTCCAGGTTAGGATTTGTGTCAGTTGCTGAGTTCCAGCCAAAGGCATACGCACAGAGGTTTCCCCCTTTTCACACGTTCTGCCCTCCATTTCTGAATTTAACCTTTGTTATAACAAAGACATCATGGGTCAATCTCAGTTTGGGATGAAGACACCGAAAATTAGGTGTCTATATGTGAGCTTGGTGCCCAAGCCGCTGCTATAGTCAGTGGAGGTTAGGGCCGCCCAGCTGCCAACCTGATGAGTGCTCAGTCTCTCTACTGACTCCTCTATGTCCCTCTGTCTAGTAGTAATCAGGGTTCTACTCAATTAGTAAACACAGGTATCCAGTCCCATTTCAGATGAGCTAAGATATCTGCACAGAGCTGGCAGATACAGCACAGGACCTACAGGAGACCTGTGCTCTTCTGGACTTGCAGCTGAAGGCCAACTGAGCATCTCAACAAATTCACAAGGGCGTCTCGAAAAGCACTGGGCACCTGTCTTCAGGCACTCGAATCAAGCCCTTACATTTAGACACCTCAATTTAGGTGTCTCAGTTTTGGTCTGAATGCCAGTACTGCAGACAGAGGATTTTTGAATCTGACTTACCTTTAATCACCAAAGAAGTCTGCAAGAAACACATGTTCCTCAGAGGGAGGCAGGGACTCCTTCTGTAGCACCAGATTATGGGGAGGATCTGTATGGATACTAAATCTTTCTATGTGGAAAGCATTGATGTTAAGCTTAAGTGGCTAAAGAAATCCAGTTACAGAACTGCGGAATTATAGTGGCGATATACAGTTTCATCTGCTCATGCAAAGACTGACTGTTTCTGTTAAACCAAGGATTAGATAAAATATCAATGTCACAGTTATTTTAAACAGCCTTAATATTTTTTAAAAAAATTAGATAAATCAACAAGTGAGACACTGGGTTTCCAGACCACCTTTAGCAGAATACTCTTAGCATAATAATTAACAGCTAACAATCTACATATTCTTAGTGAATAAAGGTTTACTGGAGCAAGACGGATAAAAATAGGAAATGTCTATTCAAATTCCAAGCAACCATGAGCTCCCTTTTCCCATAGGAACTGAAAGATAATTAGCATCTCTGAAAATTAGTACACTGATTTTGACGGCTGCGTATGGATTCAGGTATGTCACTTCAGCCTAAACTGAATATTTTGTCATCTTTAGTGGTTTCCATAAAATGTAGTACTATGGTAATAGAAGAAAGCCATGTCTGGGATTCCTGGAAATGGCAAGATAGATAATTACTCAGATTAATAAACATTTTTGGCAGTACAATTCAGTGCTTAACCTCTAACAGGTCACGGCTCAGATGATAGACAAGGAAATGCACTAGATTTATTGAGTTGTTATACCATTCTTACTGCTTTAACAGTATCTTCTTCACATTTTTAGATTGACTTCTACTTTTGAGCTGTGTTGTAAATCTTGGTAAGCCCCCAACGACAGTGGAGTCCCCAGTTTCAGTCTGGTTGTGGTTACAGATTTCACCCAGGCTCTTTTCTCCACCAGAGCTGAGAAGTTTCAGTGAACCAGCTCTCCATTGGCATGTGTCATTGAGGTTGTCTTGCCCCAAGTCAGAAATCATACTAGTGGCTTCCGCTTTCTCTGTCAGCAAAAGAAAGGAGAAGACAGCAACTGCTTCCTTTACTTAGCTTGCTGCTTAATTTCTTTCCCAGAAGCAGCCACAGCCTGAAGGAAGAGGTCACGGTGACCAATTCTCCCACACCCAGCACAGGAAGAACAGCTGAAGGAAAAGCTTCCCCACACTTTCTTCCCAGTTTTTGTGGTAGGAGTATTGCAGTATCTCTGGTAGGATACTGCAGTATCTCAACAGTCATCTGTCTCAGTGTATGAATGAATTTCCAGATGAAATGGCCACTCTCCTCTGAGCCTCCCATGCAAGCGTCTTTCTCCTTAATGGAGTGGTTAGCCGATGTGTGCATTTATGCAATGTGTGCATAAAGGACTCTGAGTTTGGTAAACATCAAACCTCCAGTGGCAGCCATGATTGCTCTGGGAATCAGGAAAAGTAAGGTCATGCAAAGCTCACTGCCTTTTCTTCCATCTCCAGAAGATGGAGAGTAGACAAAGAGATGAAAAACATCTTGTGTAGGAGTGTGCAGCACATTTTCAGACGACATTCACAGGTCTCCTGGCCATGGCATGACTGACGTGAGTTTCAAGCACCCACATTGTGGAGCTCTTTTCTTTTCTGAGGCACGCTGTCTGCCCTCTGTTGTACGTATTGATGGGGACCTGGTGAACCTTCTTCGTGCTCCTGCTTAGCTCTGATCCTTTCAATTGCAAGGATTTGAAACTTCAGTCATTTTCAGAGGCCCAAGGGACAGACAGGCTCGGTGCAGTTTTGACATCAGACATCAGGAGGAGTGTTGCTTCTGGTGAATGGAGGAGGGATGAGCCATTTTAAGTAAGTAGTCAGATGTAATCCTGTCTTCTTGAACCTGCACAATGACATTAGAAGAAAGAGTGTGTTAGAAGTATGCTTGAAAGGGAAAGACAAGTTTTTAAAAACTCTCATAGAAAACAGTCCATAAGGAATTCTGAGAGTTAAAAAGAATTCAGAGGGAAACTGTAGGAAGGATATGTGACCTGGAGAGAGAAAACCAAAGGAGGTGAACTTAGCCTTTGAAAGCCAACAAATATTGCAGAATGGTTAAAAATATCTATTAGAGAAAGATATCAGATAATAGCAAGATTTCTAAAGAAATAGCAGGTCATTCCTTAACAATAATATCGAATGGCTGGAGGCTGGACTTTGAAAATAAATTGAAGAATTAATTAAACTGCCAGTTAAAATAATTGAAAATAGAGCAATTCCATTTGTTATCTAAATAAATGACTTGGCAAACAAAAATTTCTCTCCGTGGAAATGCTAATGTTTTCTATCAAACATCATCTAATACTCCAAATACTCAACTTTCAGCCAAAAACTAGTTTTCAATACAAATATGCTGTCCAATGCCTTTTTGTAACAAAGAGTATAACAAGAAAGATGTAAATTAACCAGATTTGATTATGGTGAGTTTGAGCAAATCACAACTCCGGTGTGGGGAGTTGCTTTCAAAAGCATTCTGAGAAGAAATTACACTGATTTCAGGATTCAAAATAATTAAAGAGGTGGGAAACATTTTCTAAACAGTTCTACTTGGTACATGCTATGATTAAGTACTTGTTGCTCAGTCCTTTCCTAGTCAAGACTAGCTATCTTTTTGAAATATATACTTCAGTTAAGAAACAAACTTGTATTTCTTTCGTATACATGAAATTCTTGTTGAAACTATAACCATGCTCTTGAAAACTAGGCGAGTAGTCCATCTGGCCTTCGTTTCATTAAACCATAAAAATGTTGGAAAATTGTGGAGCCTAAGGAGCAGAAAATTGTTGCAGAACTGATGGGATTTTTTTAATCTACTCACCCATGCCAACTTTTCTGTCAAATGTGCTTCAGTTAATATAACAAAAGAAGTTTATATGTTTGATGATGTTTCAGAAAGGCAGTAATAAAAAGAGTGTGAAAACAGGTCAGTTGAGCTTAATGAAGTATAGGGCAATTTGCAAAACAAAAAAAAAAAGAAAAAAGAGAAAGAAAAAGAAGAAAAGAAAAAGAAAACTGCAAAAGAGACAGGATACCAGTTACATGGAAACCTGGTTAGGTCTTACCTCTTACTCTGCTGAAATTCCTTCCTTGGCACTATTTAGGTGCTGCCTTTGACTTAGCTCCTAACAATGCTCTAGGGGAAAGTTAGACAGATGGCAAAAATTTGCTACAAGAAGAATTTACTGTCATTCCTCCCATTAATAGATGGGAATGTAATATTCATTAAAAAGATTCCAAACTTCAGTCATCCCCTAATGATCATGCAAATTCCCTCATCAATGCATAATAGAACAAAAGAGATCTCTGCATTAAGAATTACTTCTACCACTTTCTATGGCATTTCATTAAAATGTCTTATTTCAAACAACCTTTTGCAGAAGCTACTTATCAGATTTGCTTATGGGACACATCTGAATAAGGGTGAAATGGCAGATGCTTCCCTGCAGTTCTGTTTTGTTTTGCTTGGTTTGCCCATACTTGGATGTGCCAAAGGTAAAATCCAACATAAAAGCTTTATGCTTGGTGTTGATTTTTATTTCTGCAATACAAACAAAACATCGGGGCCGTTGTTCCCTCCATGATGTGGGAGGATTTTGTGACAATCTTTGCAGATCCAACAGCAAGAATCAATCAATAAGAAACTCGGTGCTACTCATGCCCACCCTCTAGCTCGAGTAATGACATGAAGGCATCTTGGATTAGGGTGCCGGTTGGTAGTAATTTCCTTGCCTTTAGGTTGCTTTACATAATATTTTCACTCACAATAGTGCAGATCCCCCCAAATTAATCAGGAATTATTTGCATCTCAAGCCCTGTCGTCTGCCCAGAGTTATGGACAGTGGCGAGAAAAAACTGCGGTGAGTTACACTCGAGAAGTAAACGTTGACAGGGAGACTGTTAAATTAGAGTTAGGCTGGGAAACGGGGCTACCAGTAGGAGGGAAAAGTAAGAAGGATGCACATCCTGAATTTAGTCCAATTTAGCTTCCTGCTCTGAATTGCTCTCAGGATGCTCTTTCCCTTGATTACCTGGGGAATCCGCAGACTAACCTTGTAACTTAGGTAAGATGTCTTAAAACTCCTCGCATTGACAGACACCTCTTCTTTGAAGCACATTGCAGCTATTACGTGCCTGGAGTAAGTGTGGGAAGATCATATATGATTGCTGCTTTCCTTCTGCTAGAAAAACCTAAAATTTAACTCACCATGAAATAAGACCATGTGCTTAAATGATAGCTAAAATGTCTATGAAGCTGTTCAAGATATGTGAGCTCCGAAAAACCATGAAATGCCTGAGGAGATTAGCAAAACACCAGGCCCCTGATGGTGCATCCTTCTGGTCAGCGTACTGCACTCAGGGGTTAGGAGATCATCACTCAGATCACGTCACATGGGGAACGACCCACAGCTTAGACAGTGCTGATCTGATCACTGTAAGGAGGTGTCTAGAGCAGTTCAGTCAACAGCAATATTTTTTAGGTGAGAAATGCAAGGAAAACCCCTTGACCTTGGTGTGCTTATTCACCTTTGAAGATATGAATTTCATTTTCTCTTTGTAACAGCATGCTGGAAAATAACAAGGCAAGGCTCTGGATTCATCTCAGGTGAAGTTCATTTATCAGGTACCAAGTTGCTCTAAAAAAAATTCAACTTCTACATAACAGAGAGTCAGTAAGCGTTAGATTTTTCACTAACTTTCTGCCAAAGTCTGTGAGTACAAGAACATTTCAATATCAGGGTTTTTCTTCATCTGATGATGACACTATTCAAAAGGGAGTGGGGTTGAAGGGAGGAATACAAAGTCATGCTTGAGTAACTTTAATCATTAATAACTCGCTCATTTATAATTGGCTAAAAAGTCTCCCAGGTTTCAGTTGTTAGTTCAATGGATTAACAACACAAGGACACTGGCCTGTCGTGTCTTTGCAGGAGGAACTTGCTGAGTGGAGATACAGAAGCAACGACCTCATTATGCATCCTGGGCAGGGGAGAGGATCAATCCTACTTCGGAGAGGGAAGGTGGAAAGCAGTGAACGTGGCAACGTGGCAGAACTAATGGAAAATCTTTTTTTTTTTTTAATATGCTTTCTCCAAAATGTGAAAAAAAAAGAGGGCTCTGTGTTAGGTTTGAAAGCAGGACAAGGTGTAAAACCAGCTTGTACCATTTTAAGGGAAAAACATCACTTTAAACATTATTTTGGTTTGTCAAAAATGTCAGGCAGAAAAGAGGGTGCAACAAAACAAGCAATGGATTTACATCACATCAGATTTGGGGAAAGAAAGGATCACTGCAAGAGCTCTCCAAGAAAGGAGATGCTTTGCTGAGTAAATTATTTACTTCCATTCCTGGTTTCAACAAGTAATAAGAAAAACCTGATTTTCACGACCTTCTTGCTGCAGTTTAGATAAGTGATAAATTGTGGCAAGGTGTCTGCTGTGGGGCACCAACACGGCTCTTGTGGATCAGCGCACTCATTCGCTGAACCATGAGCTAAAGTTGAGCAAATAGATTGCACTAATCCTGGCATTACCACTGCAGGGCTTAAAGAAGCCAGGCTGGTTACCGACTTCCATCAGCCAGGGCCCTGGCCCAGACATTAATGACCCGACGCAAAACTAAGCTAGAGAAAGAGTCTGACCAAAGCTCTGCAACTCTTAACCCAGTCAGATTGTTATCAATTGTTACTGTTCCTATTGGCAGGATGGGACTTCTTAAACTGGATCTAGCTGATGGATCAGTTCTTCAATTGGGAAATGCAGTTGTATTACATCTTGGGAGTACAATTTGATTGCATTTTTCAAAGGGAAAAAGTCCAGCTGGCTTGTTTTGACAGCGTAAAAATGTTTTTTACATTTCTGTTTGAATGTTATTCAATAAATGTGATACTGTGCATTGTAGGAAACGGGTTTTTTTCCAAAGCATGACATTATCAAAATGAAAAGATTTTGTTGTTTTGACTCAAGCTATCTGAACTTTTACAGAGTGGGAAGTTTCACCATGCTGGCTCTAAGTTTTTGTTTAGAATTGAGAATAATGACAGGAAAGTCACTATTTCCTAGAGAACAACAACAAAACCACTGTTTTCAGTCCAGATCTAACACTGACAATGACTGGAGAGAAACTGGGGAGAAAATGGAAAAGATTTGGAAAAAGTAGTCAGCATTCTCAAAGCAACAATATTTATGACATGTTTCTATTAGTATGGTAGCTGATTCTGCTCTGTCAGATGTTAGGTTGATAATTTACCGGGAAGTCGCCGCTTAGTAATGAATAAATTTTCTTATCTAGCATATACAGATGTTTTCATCCCTACTGCCTATTTTAGGGTTTATACCTTGACCTACTCTCATATCTGAGCAATGCTCACACAAATCACTATTCCCTATTGGAATTCAATTTTGGGACTTTGCCTATCGGGCTCCCTGGTGTAAAGAGTGTGGTGGTGCTCTGCCCTGACTTTGGCATCCAAAACTTACACGACTGAGTCTGACCTCATCAGACCAAGCATCATTGTCATTGGAGATAAACAGGCTCAAAGGATTTACTAAAGGTAGATGTTTACCACTGACTTCCATTTCATCAGGAAAATTAAGGTAAGCGAAAAACAATCTGTGATAAAAACAACCTCTGGAATGTATCATTTTCTTGAGGAAAGTGCAAACATCTTTAGGGTTTTTTACTAGAAAAAAGAAGAATTTTTTTACAATGAGAGTGGCAAAACACTGGCACATGTTGCCCAGAGAGGTGGTAGGTGCCCCATCGCTGGAAACATTCAAGGTCAGGTTGGATGGGGCTCTGAGCAACATGATCTAGTGGAAGATCACGGAATCATGGAATCACAGAATCACGGAATCTTCAGAGTTGGAAGGGACCTCTAGAGATCATCTAGTCCAACTCCCCTGCTAAAGCAGGATTGCCTAGAGCACATTACTCAGGACTGCATCCAGACGGGTCTTGAAAGTCTCCAGAGAAGGGGACTCCACAACCTCCCTGGGCAGCCTGTTCCAGTGCTCTGGCACCCTCACCGTAAAGAAGTTTTTCCTCATATTCGATCGGAACTTCCTATGTTCCAGCCTGTGCCTGTTACCCCTCGTCCTGTTACTGGGAACCACTGAAAAGCGCCTGGCTCCATCCTCCTTAAACCCACCCTTTAGATACTTGTAAACATTAATAAGGTCTCCCCTCAGCCTTCTCTTCTCCAGGCTAAAGATGTTCCTGCTCATTGCAGAGGGGTTGGACTAGATGGCCTTTAAAAGTCCCTTCCAACCCAAACTATTCTATGATTCTATGAATTTACCTGAATACTGCTTTTCCCCCCATTTATATCACTACATCTCAAAACAGAGCTAAGGAAGCAATAGCTTTTGAGGGAACAGAAGCATACAAAAACCAAAGTGACACAGTCACCATCACCCGGATGGGAAGAGGCAGAGTGTAGCTTGTGCCAGGCCTGCGTGCAGTGGTCCAAGCAATGCTGCATCCAGTATTTATTTGAGTGCTAGTCAGGGATTTTCAGAAAAAAAGATAAAATACCAGAGGGTGAAAAAAGATCTGAAGGCTATGAGGCTGCTAGAGATGGTCAGAATTGAGAGTGATTTTCTGCAGCACAAGAAGAACCTATAGCGTTTCTGTGGGACAGCAGTTAAAAGGGGCTGAATGGTGGCCAACAAACTTTCTCTCAAATATATTTGCCACATGAGCATATAACATGGCCTTGCCCCTGGTGCATATCTTGCAGCTGTATTTCTAGCTGTGATTTGCAGCCAGTCCATTTTTCGCTTGTGTAAGAACAGCAGAACGATTAATATTTCTGAGTGTGTGTCACACCAAGAAGAAACAAATGTATATTTATATTCATCTTGCTTTGTATTTATGGATAAATGTCCTATGGACCCTTGTCTTTAACTGACAGCTGCAGGTATACACCGGAACCTGTCAGAGTAGAAAATGTTTTCCTGACTTCGAAGGTGTGCTGTAGCAACATCTGTTTCATTGCGGGGCAGTGACACTGTGGCAATGAGTGCGTCCCACTGGTGTGCAGTCACAGAGGTTCTCAGGAAAATAAGGAACAGGATCCAAACAGCATTTAGGGACTTTCAGAAGGATTTGCACTGACCAGACACTGCTGATAGGAGATATCCCATGGGAATACAGGAGCCCGTAGCCAACAGGTCATATTTCACATAAGAAATTACTCTCAGCCTTCCTCCAGCCCTGTCAAAGCAAGAAGGAATAGAGAGGATGGAATTGCACGTGACTGTAATAAAGTTTGATTTTCGCTGGGGAAAACCACGGTGAGCGGCATTAAGGGCCGATGTCGGGAAGCCCTTGTAAGCTCCAGGGAGAGGATTTTCAGGGGCAGAGCCGCCACTCACCGCATTGCGGAGGCTCCAGGCAGCCTTCACCTGCCTGTGCTGCTCCAAGGGCTCTCCGGCTCTGTTCGGATGATTTCCCCGTGCTGTTTAATTACAGGATCTTTCTGGCTCTGTACGCACTCCCACACTGGGTGTTCATTATTTGAGCCCTCTCTTTCCCCAAAATCTCTGCTCTGAGTTGTCCCATTTGAAACACACAGTAAACATTTGCAATCGCACCAGAGCTCTTTTTATACTCAAGCCAACAAGCACCCTATAAAAGTCACACATAAATATGGCACACACGAAATCTAGTTATAACTGGGAAGTTGTGAAATAGGTGTAGTATGAAGGGAAAGGAAAGGAACTGATTTTATGAGTACATTAGCAGGGAGAAACACTGAACAAGGAACCCTCCACAGCAGTGACATTTGGAGCCTAAATCAAGATGACATCCACAAAGAGACAACAGAGAGATCTTGCTGTTCCTGTGATTGCTGCAACTGCTATTAGGACTCCTGCCATTCAGCAAAGCAACTGCTGTTGTCTTTGGGAGCACCAATTCAGGATCCGCTTCAGTGGCTGTAATTTAATAGCAAAGGCATCAGAGGTTGAAACGGGGAACTTGGCAGGCATGCCTGGGAGAAGAGAGCTTTTTGTGTGCGAATCACTAAACCTTCAAATTCCTGCTGCAGTTCTGCTTCCCTCAGTCATTTTTTGCCAGGGAATGTACAGCCTCAGCATGTCAAAAATGAGAAGCATGGATAACCAGCCAGTGTTAAAATTACAGAGGTTTATATTGAGCTGCAAAGCCAACTCGAGAAAATTAGGGAGCTGAAGGAAGCAGAGCCCTCCCTTCTGCGCTTTTTATGGATGCTCCAGTTGAGCCGGACCCTGGACTGCGGGCTGTGCGCTCACACGCTTGATTAGGGATTCAGGAAGCAAACTTCAGGCTCGGGCAGTTTCCTGAAACTCACGACCTCTTACCCAGGGCTGTCGGAGATGCTGTGCCTCCGCCGAGTCACAGCCCGTTTGCGTTCCCCGAGCCCACGGCCAGCAGGAGCCAGCGCGGGTCAGCTCCACCAACAAAGCGCAGGGCTGCGCAGAGGCAGAATGAAGCCTTTAGCACCTGCGAGGGACTGACCCAGGCTGCGCAGAGCCCGTGCCGACCGGAGCAGAGAGAGCCACACAGGTTCTGAACGAGCCGGCACCGCTCTGGATGCTCTATACTAAATGCCACATGGACAGCAGCAGCAATCTCTTCTTCATCACCCCCTAGTTGGCATATTTTCTATTAGGCATATTTTCATTTTATCCAGGCTACCACTCTGCCCACCTATTTTTCCTTCGTGGCCCAGTTTTAAGGGCTACCAAGATGATTAGGGGACTGGAACACCTCTCTTATGAAGAAAGGCTGAGGGATTTGGGTCTTTTCAGTCTGGAAAAAAGACAGCTGAGGGGGGATCTTATCAACGCTTATAAATACCTAAAGGGTGGGTGTCAGGAGGATGGGGCCAGGCTCTTCTCAGTGGTGCCCAGTGACAGGACAAGAGGTAATGGACACAAACTTGAACATAGGAAGTTCCACCTAAACATGAGGAGGAACTTCTTTGAGGGTGGCAGAGCCCTGGAACAGGCTGCCCAGAGAGGTGATGGAGTCTCCGTCTCTGGAGACATTCAAAACCTGCCTGGACGCGTTCCTGTGCAACCTGCTGGAGGTGACCGTGCCCTGGCAGGGGGATTGGACTAGATGATCTCCAGAGGTCCCTTCCAACCCCTACCATTCTGTGATTCTGTGTAATTTTCATTTGCCTACGGGCTCTCTGTGTCACCCACGGACACGTGGCAGCTTGGCCGGCCGCCGAGTCCACAGTGCACCCAGTGCACCCAGTGCAGTGGGCCCTGCCTGGCCCCAGGGAGCACTGCCCTCTCACACTCCTGATCTTCCGCTTGTCAATTAAATAAAAGCTCAGGCAAACCGAGAAAGCGCTAGTGCTGCAGAGCCTTCCCAGGCTCCTTTGCCAGGCTGACAGTCATGATGCAATGAATACATTTTCAAAAAGACTGTTGGCATTTAGCTGGTGTTTAATGTGTTAGGATGACGTGTTTTGCTGGGATGGGAAGTGAGATCAAGCCTTAGCACTTAGGTCTGGTGCCTACGGTAGTTTTAAGCACTGAGCTGAATGCAGGAGGTGGCCGTAGCTGAGACAGGTCACCGTGCAGAGTTTCACCATGAACACAGGAGACAAAATTGCCCACTCCTGGGGACAACCGCATGAATACATAAATAGAGGTGCTGCTGCTGAATTCTGCTGTGATGGAGTTAAAGCCTTGTGATAAAGATGGAGAAAGGGAGAGGCTTGAGTGCCAATGTAAGTGTGAAGTCCATCCCAGAGTACCTGCCGTGGGGGCAGGAGCGGGGCCAGGCTGGTCTCCAGCAGTGCTGGCGGGGGCCTTGAGCGGAGCCCAGCTGATGAAGGATGGGGATGATCTCTCCAGCCAGAAATGTTTTATTCCCCATAAACAACCTGTGTAAAAAAAATCTCTTTTGAAAAACTTGCATTTTCCAAAGAACCCAGTCTTCTCTGAAAAAAAAAAAAAAAATCCAAAATTAGCTCTCTGACCAATGCTACTATATATACGAACAACACAAATGCATTCCCCCCTTTCTCCCAGTTCTCTTCCTGTGCGATCCATGGAAAGGAGGCAGAGTTCTGCAGACAGAAGCTGCTATTCAGTTTATACAACCTTTAAAATAAAACCGAAGTACCTTCTGGCAGGGCTCAGTAACATAAGGGTGCCTATGGCTCGTGCTGTACCATCCTCTGCTGAGCTTTAGGGAAAAGAAAAGAAAATGCAGTTGACTTTGAGCACCACTGCAACTGTAACTGATATTCCATTTGAATTAAACATTTCATTTACTCTGTCACAGCGACTGTGACCTTTTCAACTGCAGTTTGGCTCTAAATGACTGATGTTCTTCACGTTACACACACGAGGCGCGACAGACTTGTTCTGTCAAAGAATGAAAATAGCTCTACGGGTATTTTGTCTCCCTGTTTTGCAGAGATATAACAGTGAATGCAATAAAAAGTAATGGTGTGGAAGAGATCATGCTGCTGCTTTCCAAGGGTCATGTGCATATGGCTGGTGAGGAGCCCTGGTACTTCCACCGTTTACTGAATTAAAAAACAGCGATGGGCAGCAGCCACCGTGTAACCTGAAAATGTGCTGCCCGAGTCCGGTGTCTTCAGAGCCAGCGTGGTCTCTGCAGAAAACTCAGGTTATATTCCTAGGAGTGAAGTTTCAGAATACAGGTGCTATGAGTAGGGTGGACTCTTGAAACCCTTGGGTTTTTTTTTTTTATCATCCAGGGACTGCTACTTACAGGTGGCTTGAAATTAAATTTTGGGGAGAACATCCCACCCCTCCCCTCTGTCCTAGCCGCACGCAGCCCCCTGGCAGGAGGGAGCATTGCCAGCGCTCGCAGGGAGTTTCAAGACGCTTGTCCACACTCTGCTTAGCTGATGCCCGTGGTTTTATTTCTCCCCTATCGGAGAACTGAGGCACTTTCTTCCAGAAAAGAGAAACAGCACAAGTTTTTTAAGTGTATCTGCATCAGTGATCTCCAGGGGTTATTAGGTTGGTTGGAACACTAATAAAACCCATTTTCATATTGCACTTTTCTTATTTTTCAGTCCAAAGCACTTCAAGGAGAGAAGCTAGGCCCCTCTCTGGATGTTGTATGTCCCTGTGGGACAGGGAGAAGTGTCACCGGGTGCCTCAGGAGGACACACACAGCCCAGAGCGCCTGGGAGAAGAGACCTGGCAGCTGGAGGAAAGGGCACAAAAGCCGTCATGGGCTGGTTTCTTCAGGATGCCACAGGGTCACCTGTGGGTACAAGGTAGGCACGTCCCCAATGACAGACAGCCAAAAGCAGAGGTGAATGCAGCTGAATGGCTTGGGCTGGGATTCGACAGAGGGGAGGAGATAATGTGGAGGCAGAAATGGCTGAGCAGGGACGAGAAGGGACAATACAATCTCTTTTAGGAGCTCTGCTGGCTTTAAGTGCTTGTCAAACTATAACCTGATTTTAACACACAGATACACCAGAGGTCGATGTGCTGTTCAGGAATGAATGGCCTGAGAGTGTGCACAGACCAGTGTCAGGTGTGCATGGAGTCATGCAATCAGCAACAGAAAGGCACTTCATGGTACTTTGCAACCTTGTGAAATCCCAGCTTGACCCAGGAGAAGAGATCACTTCTGACAAGAGACTACTCACTTTTCCAGTTAAGGGCTGCCGCAGTTTCTGCAAAATGAACTAACTGGAGAACACTGCCTGAAGAATAAGGGTCAGGAAACGCAAATCATTGGGGATGGTACATCTGATATGATTTGCACAGCCAATTCAGTCTCAGTGCAGACGGTGTCATCCCATGGATGTTCACTGAGCATTAAAAGGCTTGACTATAATAGTCGTGAGTCTCTGTACTTGCGTGGATAAGCTGGAGAGGCAAGAAGCTGAAGGGGGCTAGCTCACTGAGACCCCACTGAGGAACACGAAGAGGACACCGAAGCAGCCAAGGGAATGCAGAGGCCGAAGGCAGCCTCCCCCTACAACAACAGCGGCGAGAGCCAGAGGTCTCTGAACAGAGGTCAATGTCCAGCCATTAGACAGCCACAAAAGTAATGACCAGAGGAAGCAGACTAAGCTGAATTATGGTATGGGCCATAATATATAGCTTCATACTCTAGAAAGCAGGGGCAAGAAAACTGGGGAAACCCATGACTCAAGAACTCATATGGTCACAGAGCAGGTTGGCATTAAAGGGTACAAACAGGAGCCAGTTCATCTAACAGGGCCCCAGCCCGTACTTTGAGTGACTAGTCCTTTTTAATGCCCTTAATGGACTAGTCCTGTGAAGCAAGCACCCAAATTCCTCATCACACATTGGGGGAAGGATGTTCTTTCACAGGTTTCCAAAGGGAGATCCAATCTGCCTTATATATGTACCTAAATTCATAGCCCACTTGGCTAATTGCTCATAACTGACACAAACTCATAGCTACCATGGCTGTTGGCTCCAGAAGGTCAAGAAAGGCTTGTACCAACACTGGGAGTGATCTGGGGAAGGAGAGCAGCAACCCATACCATAAAGGTGATGACTGACGGCCAAGGCAAACCCCATCAATGGGTAGAAGGCTTTTAGTGGTCAGCTCTCCTTTCCCACATTTATTTGTGTTAGCACTGTGCACAGAGGCTGCCCACACACAGTTAATTCACCTCTATACTCCAACTGGGAAAAACTATGTGTGCTGCAGGTGAATAATGTTTTATATTAAAGCACAGAGTGTGAGGGGAGAGCCAAGCTTACCTCCCACGCACGTATCTTGTGATATCAATACATGTGACTCACCCCTCAGCTGCTCCCCTAAGAAGCCGAGCGATATTTCATACAAAAGCTATCCAGAGGCTTATTTGCTTTCAGAAAAAAAATGATATCCCATGCCTCCTTCCCCCCCTCTTTTCTTTTTTTAATCAAGCTTTGTCTCAAAATAATACATTCTGCCCAAAGCTTTTCACACACTCCCAAATACGGTACAGGTATGTGAATTCAGCGTATACTTATTCTTTGTGCTTTCCTAGCCATTTCCTTTCTTTATTTGCAGAAGCAGTTTTCTGTTAGGAAAGACAGGGACAGTTAACTATAGCCATGACCCTTCTTCTGGGCTTTCCAAGGCTTTCCGTCCTTATTCTTGCCTCTTCACAACTTATTCCCCTGCACCAGGAAAGACGGGCAAAAACATTCTGTACCCTATTTGTAGCTCTCACCGATCTTCTGCTGTTTTCCAATATTGCGGGTGTTGTTTTTCTTCCCAGGAAAGCAAAAAAAAATGTTTTTTCTTACTTTATCACCATTATTGTAAAAACTGCCAGGAACTCCTTTGCAGACTGTAAAATCTACAGCTTGTAGATGTACAGTCAGAACTTGCAAGGGTTAGTTATAAGGTGGTTATCCATAACAATTGTGAACTTGTTTCGAAGTCCAGTTATTAGGCAAGCAGACAGTTTATTTTGTGCATATTTTCAGCATTTTGTTAGATTTTGCCAATAGATAATTTCTGCTGATTAGTACTCTGTTAATCTCGTCTAAAGAAAGACCGTGTGTGGGCCACTTGCCACGGATACACTGATTGCCATAAAACCCTCAGCATGGGTTTCAGTTATTTATCACTCTTTTCCCATATTTAGAGGAGATGAGATAGCTTTTGACAAATGAGGGCTCTCTTACGGCTAAAGGATAATTCAGTATTTCTCCAGCTATATTTAAGTTAGTTAGCCTATTGCACATGTCAATTATGGTCTCAAATTTTAGACTTTCTGATCACAGTTAGCATCTTGCCTGGCACTTTGCAGAACTGCAGGGAATCGAGAGCCCTTCTCCAAAGAAACTTCCAATCCAAGAGCTAAAATGGGAGCAACCAAACAGCGTGACACTGGTAAGAAGTGGGGCAGAGTTATCAGGTCACCCTCATATTGCAAGGTGAGATTGCAGGAGATAAGGAGTCCTTGGCCATGTGGAAGCTCATGGTTTGGGCTGATGGGAGCACAAGAGGATGGATGTGTGAAAGGCTGCGTGATACTCTGAGCAGAGCGCGAACAGGGCGAGGGCTTCCAACATCAACACCAGTTTGCCTGTCTGATCGGGCTGTGGACACGTGTTAGTGCTGCTGGCCTGATGGGGAGATGATCGGGCTGTGGACCCATGCTGGTGCTGCTGGCCTGATGGGGAGATGATCGGGCTGTGGACCCATGCTGGTGCTGCTGGCCTGATGGGGAAATGTGACGGGGAGATCACTGGATGAGGTGACACCTGGAAGCGGTGCTGAGCCGGCCGCTGCTGTAGCAGCACCCACCTCACAGGAGCCAGCCTCCCTCCTTAAACCAAACGAAGCTTAATAGCATAAACCACTGGGTGAAGATTTTGAAGTCAGTGAGACTGGGCACCTGAGACATTACTGGCTTACTAAAAAGGCACAGAGAAATAAAACAACCCTCACGAGACTGCCAAGGCACTATGCAGCTCAGATTCAGCTGAAGAAGACTCATTTCCCTCCCGTCACCCTTTAGTTATTAGCTCGTGCTTCCACCATCTCCTCGCTGTCTTAGCAGCTAAACCATGCTTAGCAAAGGCAGCCTGTCCGATAAATAACCGTGTCTAAAGCCAGGAGAAGAACAAAGGCGGAATCAGCAGTGGGAATAACCACAAAGAATCTCACATTATTTTCCCACTGATTTTTTTTTTTTTTTTTTTTCTTCCTTTCGGAGCACCA
>VYZM01009052.1:117666-179826 GCA_013398915.1 Dromas ardeola
CGTTTGGGACGCGGCGGGCGCTCCTGCAGCGCGGGTCACGGCGGCGCCGTTGGGTTTTTAAAGGTGTTCTCCACCTCGTTTTCCAGCCATTTTGTGAAAAATCAATGTGCAGATAAAGAGGGAAGAAAAAGGCCTCTTTTTTTCACTCGGTCTCTGTATTTAACTGTTTTGTTGGCTGGCAACAGAGCTGGGGTCATATTCCAAGCTCAGTTAGAGCTTTGCTGAAGTCACTAATGTCACTCAAACGTGACAGAGTTAGATATCAAATTAAAATCCCATTCGGGAAAGCTGTTCGGCTTCAAAACGCATCTACCAGGGGGACTCGCCGTTTGTCAAATACCGTATGCGAGGTGAATGTGACTAAAACTCAAGGATGTGTTTCTGATGTGAGAGCGCAGAAAGCATCCCTGGGGAAGGCAGCAGGGGAGGGCTGCGCTGCAGCGGCGGATCCCACCCCACCGTCATCTTCCTTGTCCCCGCTGGGCAGCTACTGCTGGTTTAATCTTCTGATGGAAATTCTACTTTTCTAATGCTTCTGATTTAATTGCCGTGTGAGATAAGACCCTCATCCACTGACTTCAGTGGAATTCAGCCCGTGTTTTTGTACCACTGCCCTATTGCAATATTGCATTTCACTGAGGAACACTTTTCTAATTGGAAGGGCATGTGAAAATATATTGTATTATACAGCTATTTCCAGCACAAACAACTCAACCGTCTTCTAGAGTTTGAATAAATCTTTAGATCAAGTTCACCTCCTGAATGACCCATAGATCAGTGCTGAGCTCTGCTGTGGTATTCAATTATTTATTCATGATGTTTTGCCCATTCTCATGACAAAAGAAAGATTTAAAGAGCCATTATGGTGTTTATGGAAGTGTTAACCAATTAAAAGCTCAAGGTTGCATGCTATTTCTTCTGAACAACAAAGTAAAAAAAAAATCAGGAGAATGATTGATACAGTTAATATATTTATTGGCATTAGTACATTCTCTTTTATTGCTGGGATCAGGGTGACATCATTCATCATAAAGACAGCATAATTGTCTTTGAATGTTATAAAAGGTGAAATTCATTCTCCTGGAAATTAAAGAGAACACTGCAAAGCTTCGGTAAAAAAAAAAAAAGGGGGGACTGAATGATACAGATGATAAAATGTACTGGCTTTAAATTTCTGTCCATAAACCTGGAATAAAGCTACTGAGAATTAGTCCGAGATGAAGATTGTAATGCAATAACCTGAAATTAGTTTAGGCGTTCCTCTAATCTCATTTTTCATGGTGTAGGACTATTCATCATAAAATCTGTTTTCCTTCATTGGCAGTATTTCATCTGTCTACTCACTGAATGAAAACAGTAAAGAAGGAGTGAAGACACCAAATGAAATATATGTTATTTGTTCTGGCAGCATTAGCTCACTGTCAGCAAAGCGAAACAGACGGAGCAGAATCTTCTACCTGGACTTTGCTCCCCACGCTCAGAACCACTCTGATCCCTTACTCCCCTTTTTCATATGCAAGTTTGCGTTTAGGAAAAGGCCTTGACACCCTGATAAAGTGTCACTCTCATGAGATTTTAACTTTGCTTAGATTTTGCTTTTATCTCCCTGGGTAATTTCTTATCTACAAAGAGACTCTGAGGGCCCCTATGCTATTCCTTTGAAGATCAGCTCTGCCATTCTTGCCTCCATCAAGTAAATCTCACCCTGTGAGTCCAGATTGGGTCCTCTGCCAGTCCGATGCTGCCTAAGAAATGGGATGCAAAAAGAGAGAGAACAGGAAAAAAAAAAGGCTGGAGCTTCTTACTCAGGGCTCTACAGGCTGCACTAAAGCCATGTGTTCATCCTTGCTCCAGCAAACATTTCGGACCTGTCTTATGCTTTCACCTTGTTTGCTGTGGGAGTCCCATTCAGACAAGTTGCCCATGGGGAGGGAAGCTCCCATGGCAAGATGGCCAGCATCATTTTTCATGCTATAAATCAAGGTGGACATTCCCAGTGACTTAGAAGAACTAGCCTTCTGAATTATGCAATAGCTGTATATGCCTGGCTTAATCCAAGTGTGTTTAAAATTAGCCTTTAATCTTTTGCAAGCCCCGATGTTCCCAAAAATGAAATTGTCAGTGCAAACCAGACCACACTAAGCAGTATTAATTAACACCAGAAGAAAAACACAAAGGATTCTCTTTGATCATTGCTCGAAGACATTTTGTGCTTACCTTTAATTTCCTCTCCTGATTTGAAATAGCAAGTTCAGGTTATAGCTCTTTGTTAGAATAATAATTAAAACAATCTAGTCTGTGCATATACATTGTTTAGCTAAAGGACACTAATTATGTGCATACGTTAAGGGACTAATTGAGGTTAAACCTGGAAGAGAGCAGCCCTTAGATTCTTCAGCAGGCAAAAATTCCTATTAAACATAATGGTGTCAACCCAAATCTGTACTTTTCATTGTTTTCTCTTTTTTCAAAGGTATTAAGAGAATCTTTAAGTCTGCTGCTGAGTTCTCCTGTCAAAGGATACAGCTTTTAAAATACTTCCGTGAGGGTTTCTCTGCCTTGTAGATGTCCAGAGAGTCACCAAAAAAATCAGACCAAAGGAGCTTCTCAGTTGGTGCTCCACTTCTGGGTGCCCTGACGGGACTGACCAGCCAGAGGGGACAAGGACGCTGCCCCATAATTGACCAGCCCCTGAGCTAGCAATGGCAAGAGGAATGGGATGCCAGTGGCATTTCCCTTGGGAAATTCCCTTCACTGGTTTTCGTGCCTCCACTCTTTGGACTTGAAGCAGGGCCAGGCAGGCCAGCTGTACTGCGCGGTCCCTTGCCACTGAGCAGATAGGGTATCACAGCCGCCCTCTGAGCCTGCTCCCAGGTTTAGCTTTACATGTAAGTGAGAAGTGTAAGAGGAGTATCGCCATGGATGCACCGGAGAAGGCCACAACATTTTACCCTTTTATGTAAAAAGCGAACAAGGGAGGCAGTCTATCGCCAAAGCTAGAGGCAACTCATCTGGAGCGAGCAAAAAGGAAATCGCACTGTGTCTACCCTATATTACAGCCAAAAATTTCGAGATGTGGAGAAAAATCACAGTGCAGTCTCAAAAAAAATTAGCTAATCTGGGGTCAAATCTTTCCCCTTGTGAGAAAATCTGGAGTAATTGCATTACCCAGTGCAGCTATTACAGGTTTTAGCACATCCAGTCCCTGACTAAACAGGGACTCTGCAGCTGTCCTAGGCAGGATAACGATTACAAGAGATAATCTTCATGTTTCAAGAAGCATTGCTGACAGAAGTCAGGGAGAAATACTTTCTCTCCCTCCCACAGTAGCCAGAGTATTTCATAGCCATCCAGATGCATTATGAGAACTTTATGTCTTTCTCTAAAACAAATGGTGGAAAGCATTGTCAGAGAAAGAACAGATGGATTGTATTTCTCCCCACCATATATCACTATGGTTAGCTGGAGATTAAATTTCTCTTTTGTATTTAGGCAATCTTGCCTTTATTTTCTTACTAATAGCAGCTGAAGGGAAAACGCTATAAATCTGTTTATTATGTATGCACCACATGACTACTCTGTACTTCTTATAAGCAGCGCTACTTCTGCTGTCGTTTAAATCAAGGATCGGACTCAGAGTTAGTTAACAACGTCGGTATCTGTTTGATGGCCCTCCCCCAACTCTGTCGGTGATCACAACGCAGAAACGCAGGGCAGGAGACGACAAGGTTACAAATACTGGCACTGCTTCATATTGACTATTTTACTGCTGCGGTGTTTGTGCTCAGTTCTTTGCGAACTCCTAAAGATTTACATCCCAATCCATCCAAATCACTGTGCAAGGCTAAGTTAACCTTGACAAAGCTGTATCCTTCAGTGCCGAATTTAAAGTTAGAAAAATGGAGTTTCTTCTTACACTGCTTAGCGATTTCTCTTCCAAGTCTGCCACATTTAATAGCCAACGCACAGCCAAGTTTCCTCCTGCAGACATTAGCAAGAGGAAGATGGACAAAGTAAAGCCAACTCAGCCATTGAAAGCACTTTGGCTTTGCCCAGAAAAGAACCGATAAGGATGTTTGAGCCACGATTGAACGGAGGAGCTCAGGCTTAGGTACACTGCCTCCGACACTGAATTGATCAGGTTCTTTCTGTTAAAAGTCAAAACTGTTCGCTGCCAGGCAGAAAATGTATACCTCCAGTTGCTTTCATCATAAATAATTAATTACCCACCAGTTCAAGCCACATACCGGCTGCTGATTATTCGAGTTCTGTAATTGTTTGAGGTCCTTAACAGTTACCAGCCATTAATCTCAAGTAAGAATAACCACTTAATAACCATTTATTACCAAAGAAATAAATTAATGGCAATTTCAGGAAACTTCCTCTTCAGAGAGGTCCTAATAAGTGCCATCTCATGGGATGCAAGTGTTTAAAAATTTAGGTGCTTGTGACAATGGCTATTAAATTCTATTTGTGTGTGTGTGTTTGCAGACAATGCTTAGCGCTATAATACGGCGACATCTCCGTTAAGAGCCTCTAGGTGCTGCTACAGTACAAATAAACAGGACGTAATGCTGCATTTCCTTCATTGTTGGGAAGAGACAGTAATCTTTATTTACAAGTAAACTGGTATTCTAGCGGGATTTTTAATAGATACTGAGGAGCAGTATTTTTCCTTTGCAATTCTTTGGTCAACAGTTTAATTGCAATCATTTCTCAATAATAAAAAAAAAAACAACCCACCAAACAAACAAACAAAAATTTCCATGTATCGACATCCCTTCTGAAATGAGAAACCACTTAAATACATCGTGTGTGGAAGTGTCAGTGTATTTTTTCTAAATTATAGAAAGGTCAAAAAAATAAAAGTTTAACATGCAAGTTCAATGTGAAGCTATTTTGCTCTGTTTCCTCACCTACCCAATCCCGTACACACACAGATTTGGTCTGCTCTAATTCTTGCAGGGAAGTCTCCCTCTCTCTCCCCCACAATTTCAAATGATGATCAGCTACAAGGACTGCAAGCTGATGGAAATCATTTCAGGCTAGCAATGGAGGCAGGCTCAACGCAGCTGTTTAAAAAAACCATCTTCCAGTGGGGCTTTTCATTGCAGACCAAAGGCTCCACAAAAAAAGAAATCTTGCCCCAAGGATTTTGCTTCGGTGCCACCATCCCTTAGGTGGGATAAAGCAGCACAACTTCAAAGAAAGCGTCCTGATTTACGCCAAGGATGTGGTCCGAAAACACAGCTCAGTCGCTGCTCAGTGTTTGGGTGCAGCTGCGCCCCTGACCCAGGGGCTCAGTACCCATCCCCGTGGTCTCGGGTAAGCCTTGTCCCCATGCCCTTGTAGATAAGCACACAGAAAATCTGCAGGAATTATTTTTATATTAAAAAAACCCACCTCATTTACATATAAGCCGGTCATAACTATAACCGCAGCAGCAAAGCTTCAGAGGTGCTAAGGCTGGGTGACTTATACCACGCCAGCCTCAGACTTGCCAGCCTGAAGGCCATGTCCCCGTGCCTTGCTCTGGGACCAGCACTCGCGCTTCCAGAAAGGTGCCCCGGAAGGAGCCGGCGTTTTCACGTGGGAAAGGCCGGCTGCAGCGGCAGTTCCTCACCAGCACTGCTGTTATTTATGGTTTGGCGAGGGGAAGAGGGGCGCCTTGTTTCTAATTTGAATTCGTCTGCCTTCTGGTAAAGCCCCTCTCCGTGAGATTTAAGAGTCCTTTGGAGGCGGCTGAGTGTAAATTTGGCCTTGAGCAGGAATGAACTTCAGCAGCTACTGATGTGCCTCCCTGGATAACTGCTTAAATTCCTGCTCTCCGCATCGGAGCTCCTGTGTCCGAAGGGATGAGGAGCTTGGTCAGCAACTGAGGCCAGGTACTGGCAGTGCAAAGGTTGGCAGAACACAAAACTTACTTCCTGATGTTAACTTATGAGAAAGGCACTTGTTTCTCTTATGTCTACTAATATAAGGAATATCATTATTAGATGAAATTATTCTTATAATTATACAAAAAAATTAAATATATTCTTCTCCCACCTTTCACTCCCAGACTTAGAAAAAAACTGTTGTAACTCCTCACTTATCTTTATCAGCCTAACTACAATGTGTCCATGCAGAAGATAAATGCTGTTATTATTTAAAATTCCTAGCACCAGCTCCCAAAAATGCTGACAAGTCACTAATCCCAAGAAAATGTATGGTATTTAATTATAAGTGAAGCATGCAGAAGTCATCCAGTAGATTGCAATCAACAAGATTCACTGAACAAACACTTTGCTCCTCACCGCGAAGGAGACAGGTTGTTTTCCGACCCTTCCTCCTCCTCTCAGCAGGACATCAGGATAACGATGAGCACAAAATGAAACAAATGAACAAATGAAGCTTCAGCCCCAGAAACAAATAAATCATCTTTCAGAGCCGAGGAGTTGGAGACACACATTTCCACCTTTTCCAGAGCTGTCCTGCTGGCCGGGGAGGGTGTTTTGCTCATTTTACCTGACCTTAAGTTGAATAATGAACAAACCAAACTCCAACAAAGCAAAGGGGAGTGATGATGCACCTGGAGGTACCATGGGGTACTCCATGCCATGTGGTAGGGAGCCATGGACACCCCGCTGAGCAAGCTGCCTGCCAGAGACCCTCTGTGAGCTGTGGGGAAGGAGAAGCCCCTCAAGGGGGTCCATTTCCCCAACACTGTGTGGGAATGACTGGGTGTACTAAGACACAGTGTACATCAGAGGTGGTGTTGCACCGGTCTCCATGTGGTGATGCTGGTGCGGCCCCAGTGCTGGCGTGAGGGGTAATCACAGAGACATAGGAAATACCCCCTCCTCCTTACTGGTGTTGGCTGGGGCCACAGAGAGCGGGACAAGTTCTTCAAAGGAGCTCACAGTAGAGGGAGTGGAGGCAAAGAGAAAAGGGCCAGAAATGAAGCTACCATCTCAGGTTCATCTCTCAAGAAACCCTTTTAGAAAAGTGCAAAGCTCCAGTGAGCGAACTCAGTCCTGAGGAAACCCAGGGTCCTCACTGTGTTTGTCAATGGCCAATGAGGCAGACTTTCACGGACTCTGGTAAAACAGCCAATTTCCTAAGAGCGATATCCGGAGGCAACAGATGGATCCCAGCCTTCCTGGCTCAGATGTCGCAGGTGTCTGCATGGGCAGGGATTAGCAGGCACACAGAGCTTGGCTATGGTGACAGAGGACATCACCAACATGACCTCAGAGAAACAGGGTGGAGACGACTCCACAACTCCATACGGGACCTTAGTAAGGAAACAAATGGGGCATCAAGGCTGTTGTCATGCCCGCAGAGTGGCCTTTAATGTTTTGAGCTATTTGCTGTTTCCAAAGTAAAGCTTAGTGGAAGCACACAGCCGTGGTTAGGACACCTGCAGATGTAGCAAGGAAAAAAAATGAGCAATGGAGGGCCAAACAGTGCACCCATAAAACCCACATTCTTGAATTTCCCTTACCCATCTCCTCTGGCAGCCACACCAAGGCATGTTGTTTGGTTTGCAATTTTGCAGGGGGAGTTTTAAGATCCATTAACCAAGACCATAAAGATGTATCTCATCAAAGTAGCAGCTTGTCATGGTTTTATGTCAGTCTCAATCCATGGAGACAAGAGCACCACAAAAGCGTGCAGACCAGCCCTGTGCCTTGCCTGTCTCCTTTTATTGCTGAGATCTTTTTCACACAACAACCGGCCTAGCATCGAAAACATAATTTTTCTGACACTCATTTTATTTCTTTAAACAAGGTCGTTAGAAACAGCAGATGCTGTTGATCACACCTGATGTGCTTTGGGGAAGTAAATTTCAACGCACTGTTTGTATAATGTGCGGACAGCATTTATTAACTCAGCTGAACCACTTCACCCAGCGGAAGCTGGATTGCCCGAGATGCCATAAATTGCAGGGAATGGGGATCTAAAGCACTGAAGTTATTGTGTTCCCATTGGATACTGCAAATGAAATTGTGCTTCATAATCTCCCCAGCCATAGTCAACAACTTACCCAGCAAAGTGGTGTTGTTATATTTCTAATTATAAAGGGAAGAAGGCAGGGTTTCCATCATATTTATGTCTACCACCCTTTCTTCTAGGAAAATTGATACAATTTCCAGGCATTCACAATTTAGATTTAAATAATTTTCACGAGAATATTTAATATGTATTGTTATAGAATGATATAGTTGTAAAGTATTTCATTCTGAATTAGTTTATGGGTGCTCTGTAAGGAAAAATATTTTGGTTTCACCACTCAGCTTCAAATTGATTTACCTGCTCTTATCCAGAACAAATAACTATTGAGTGTGGGATGAAAAGCTTTCTTTGGGTAGAGAAAAGGGTTTTTCAGGTACCATAATTTCATCTCTGCACTTTCCTATTATTATTCTCTTACTTACGATTTCTCTCCCACCAATAACACTCTCTGGTCTGTATCATAATAGCAGTTTCTTCCCCAAGTGGCTTATGTCCAAATGACAAAAAAATGCACTGGAAAATTCAGAAATGAAGCTTTATTTGTGTGGAGTTTTGGGGGGAGAAAGATTTGTTCTATTTAGATACAGACATATCTCTGAGCATAGACATAAAAACATCTCTGCTGACATTTATAATGTTGGGGTTGACAACTTTGTGACCTGGAGTTCTGAGGTCTTTTTCCATCAAAATGGACAAAAAGGAGTGATGGCAGCTAGGGAATTGAAGAGCAAGACCAGGATATCATTACTGACAAAGAATATCTGTAGAATTGGAGGCATACAACAGAGAAAAACTGTGCTGCACCGGTGAAAGGAAAAGAAGTTGAACATAACAGAGTGTGCAGAGGAAGTTAACATCCATAGAGATGAGTGATATGTTTAGACTGATAGCTGAGAAAGACAGTTTTGACAGACACATATTAGATGAATTAGTGTAGGATGATGCAAGTATATATATGGGATTTTTTTAACCTTCCTTTTTCACTTCCACTATTTTTCAGCTAAGCATAATTTTCTCTTGCACAACATTTACAATCTCAACTCCAGTTGAACAAGGCTTCCACCAGGCTCTGGACCCTGGGGTAGGTGGAGAGTTAGAAAATATTTTCTACGCTGGGCTGTAAACAGATTTGCATTGCTGTTTCCAAAGACAGGATGGATTTGTATTCAAACGCCTGAAACATGAGACCTGTGACAAAGATCTTAGTGATTTTGGGAGGATTTTTGTGTAAACTTGATGACATTCAGGATTTCCAATCTCTCTTGGGCTTAGCAAAGTGTGCTAAATGAGCTACACAAATGTTCCCTTTTGAAGTCCAAAGCCTTTGGCAATTCAGCTACAGATTTGCAAGTGATTTAGAGACATTTTCCAATAGGAGGCTGTCTGCTGAGTCCTTGGATACGGCAATGACTGTACTGAGCAAGCTGGGCACTAGAGGGGCATGAGACCATGTATGACACCATGTGAACACCCCTAAGTTTGGCTTGAAGACTTCAAAACTAGATGGATTTCCCAAAATTTCTTAAAACCTGATACTCCTAATGTAGCAGTTACTCATGCCAAGGGTCACACAAACGTCACCAGAACAGCTTAGTAAAGCTCAGTGTGGTATGGATTGCTGATTTGAGCTCTGTAACCCAAGGAAATCTTCACAAATAATTTTTTGAAGACAGAAGGACTTAACTTCAGACATGGGGAAGTCAGAAATCATGTCCTTCCTCCTGGGCTGAGTGCTGGAGTTTCATCTAACACAATACAGATTTATCATGAGGAAATGACAAAATTTGCCTTGCCTCAGTGAGGAGACAAGATCTCCCTCTTGCCCTAGGGGCAAATCTAGGCTGAACTCCCCAAAATATCTTCATTTCTAAGTCTGACCTCTGAGATTTAGGAAGCAGAGATATGTTCACCACAACAGGTGCTTGTTGCACTTGTGATCGTCCTCATCCATCAAATATCCACAGGTGTCCTGTGCAAGCACTGGCCTTGGATTCCTTCATGTGCTCTTAAACCTGATGGCACAGAAAGCCTTCATGAAGCGAGGGATTCTGTATAGCTCTGGAGAAAGGCAAAGCTGCAATTGCTGGAAATCATTACAATTATGCCTTTTAGAGGTTCTTAAAGTCAAAACCTTCCCTGAAATGTAATAACATGTTCTACTTGGACTGAGAACAGAAACAGAAATAGAGCCGTACACCGATTTGTATAATATAACGCCCATTTAATTGAATTAATTTAGAGATAGAAACACGACAGGATGCTACGCATCCAACTGCAGAGGACAGAGCTGCTGTGTGCGGGGCGGGCGGCAGCGTAGCTTTCCTCCTGCCCGCCCGCCTCTGCCCGGCTCCGCTGGCTGCTCCACGCCGGCTGAGCCCACCGCCGCCACGCCTTGTCCTGGGCCGAAACCCTCTCCCACCGGAGTTACAGAGACACCCTGCCATCCACACTGACATCATCAGGATTTCAGCCGGCAGCATTGCTGCGCTGCCTTCTGCATCTCGCATGGGCTCTTGCCACTCTTCCTGAGTCCCCGTTCACAGTGCTTACATTTGAGATGCCTGAAATTAAGTTTCTGACTTTGCGTTTTCCTAAAGTCATTTATCTAAATCTCTGCACATCCTTACAGCCCAACAGAGCTGGGAAGATGACTGTACCCTTCGTGAGACTGCTTATTGCTTAGCGCTGGGAAGGACAGGCCAGGCACCATCCGGTACCTTGCTATTCCAGCTTCCCCTGCCGAGCTGTTAAAACTCTGCTCAACACTCACAATTCCTTTCATGTCCCTGGGCACAGCCAACTCACAAATATGCAGCACTATGAAAATTAAATTGAATTTAATAGCTAACTAAATATCACCATGGGCATTTTCTGATTGCACTGTACGGGGAGGGGCACAGCTGCTGCCATGTGCCGTGTAATCTGCTGTGCTGAACACAGCAACAGCCCTTTGAACAGACATCAATGACAGATCTAAAGCTTGGCTTTACAAAGCCTAGATGTCATAGACTTCTTTCTGTTTAGATTAATGCAAGAGTGGATAGACTCCTCTACCTTCATCTTGCTGATCCTGAACACCTCCCTTTGGATGTGGTAAAGGACTGGGTAGATATTTCTTAAAAGTACTACAAGCTTTTAGATGTGTTGAAAGTCTAAGTGATTTCTGCTTTTAAATGTCTGCAATATCTTTAATTTTTTTCCCTCCTGTTATATGGAAGTTGGGGTTTTTTTTATATATGACTTGTTCTTCCTGCAGTTATACTGTCCACAGTCTCTTGTTTTTCTCTGTCTGTAATGGATGTAGATATAGCCCACAAATAAACTCTTATGTGCAAGACTTCTATACATTTGGAAGATGAGCTCTAGGAGGAAACATTTAAAATAATGAGCAATATGTAAATATTCATGCTTTTTACTTGATTATTTGAGTACAATAAATTATAGATCAGATTATCTGGAAAACTCCCACTCCCATCTAATAGAGGGTCATAAACCATCAGCTGGCCTGTTGCAGATTGGTTGCTCAGGATGATAAAGTTTTGAACGTTCAGAGTCAGACAAAGATCCCAGTCCCGTACATTTCCTATACTTCTGCACTCCAGAAAAAAAAAAAGATAAAGGACCCTAAAAGCTGTATGATACAGTCCTGACTGATCTCTTTCTTGTGGACACAGAGAACACATGGGGATTTCTAGGTTCTCCTAAGACTAAGTGCCAGCTGTCGGTGTGGACCTCTCCCATGTAGACCCTGAATGTCTGCCGCCTTCTGTGGGAGATGGGAGACATTTGTCTCTTGGTCCCATGACCACTGTCTCAAAATACCCTGTTACTTCAACTCCATTACCTAAAGCTCTCCTCCCTGCGCTTTTTCATTTTTAATCTAATTCTTTGGGAAAATGCATTAAGTGAAGAAAATAAGCCACAAAGTTCAGCACGTATCTGAGCCTCTGCAAAAAATAGGAGTGGACGAGACCAAGAAAGAAGAGAGCAGAGAGGATGGCACTGCGTTATGTTAGGAGCTCCCAGGATGCTGTTTGACTAGAAAAACTAAACAATTCTAAACTGGTTTTGCCAGCTAAAGGATATACAGGATCTGCCTGAAGAACCCTTGTGCACATCCTTACTGGAACATCTTCGCCTGTCTTGAGCATTTGTGGGAATTTTCCTTTGGATGGTCCCTTTTCATGGTTCTAGTTCAGGCTTTTTGTGGTCATGACACCTCTTCTCAGACCTTGTCCAACTTCCCTTTGCCTTACTTAGACCAAACCACACCTGTTCACTCGTTCTTCCAAATGCTGGGCCTGTAAGAGAAAGATTTTGCATGCTGCTGCTTCATTCCTTCTCTGCTAGGATTTTTCCATGGCCTTAATGCCATCTCACGCAAGCAATCTTAGGAGACCTGCTGTTCTCCTGTACTGAATCTCCCCCACTGTTCTACAGTGCTTGCACTTGAATCACAGATTATCCAGGTTAAGCATCTCCATTTTTTGTGTCAATCTTTCCAACCTAAATCTGGAGACAGAGACCCTGTTAGGAAACCACTGATTCCATGTTCACTGAGCCTACGCATTTCAGCTCATAGGGTTTTTTCCAGTCAAGGACATTGAGAGCTGGGGTTCCCAGCTAACACTGGTGTGCAAAAAAAAAAATCTGTCTGCAAAATTAGATATCATAGAAACCCTCTACTCGTGATTTTCTTTCATTTTGGGAGGCAACTCTACCAGTGGCTACACCGTGAATGCTTTGTTATTCTATTAATAGTCTAATACTGATAATGTGCTTTGAAGTATAAACCTGGCGCATGGTATTTATAGATACAAAACCTTCATAAACTCACTAGACCTCATAATTTTAACACACATAGATTTTTCCAAAGTGTCGCACTGGGCATTCAGGGACATGTATGGCCTTATGGCATCTTTTTGCACAACTAGCACAAATATTCTGTTTGCCAAATAGGACCCTAACACGCAAACTGAAGCTTAATGGCTACACTGCAGTGGAACAGCACAAGTTGATGCATTTTAATTGCCTCTTATTTAGGAAGTGGCACAAGATCATGCAGTGTTTGGATTCTGGCCATGACTCCAGTCTCCCGCGTAGTTCTGTCCTCAAAACCAGATATCGGATCTCAGAAACCCACTCTTGCTTTCTATCTTTTAAAAAGACTTGCAACTACTGTTTTAGGACAGCATTGCTTTCAGGGGCAGATTTTCAGGTGTCTGTGAGCACACAGGGCAGAGAATTGCACAACTGCCATCTCCACCTGCAGACAGAGCTTCTGTGCACACATTTCATGAAACTGCTGATTACCTACCCATAGTTGCAAAGACACCCTTCACCCTTCTCCTTTCTCTTCCACACTTCACATCTCACTCTTTTTGCATACCTGCGTCCTTTCAGTGACGATATTTCACAATATCCCTTGCTGAGGTTTCACAAAGTGAAAAGCATCCGTCTCCTTGTGCAGACAGGTCCCTGCTCTTACAGGGTGCTCAGCTACCGGGACAGCTGCCAGGCAGCGCTCATCCCTTTTCTGGCTTTCTGCATAGGAGACTTTTCTTGCCTGCGAGTCAAATTCTCTTGCCTTGGCCTCTCCAAGCCCTTTTTGACCTGGAGACCAGACCAGCGTCCCTGTGCCTGCAGGCACTGGGGAAATTTCCTTTCTGATGCTGTAACCCCCCTTCCTAGGCATTGTACGATGGGAGTTGTGCACTTGAGTCTACAGCACAAAAAAAAGGGGTGCGCAGACATGAGACAAATCTGAATTATTAATTAAACCTCATAGCGGTCATGGGAAGCAAGCGGTTATTAGCTTAACTGAGGGATGGGGAAATTGAGGCAGTCTCCCAAGGTCACACTGTGGAAGAGATTAATGAATAATCTTGTAGCTCAGACCCGAGCTCTCATTTCCAGACCATTTTTGCCTCTTAAGATATGTAATAGAGCAGCATCGGAATTACGGTGTTGAATTCTATTAATAATCACCAGACAAAAATATGGCACATCTAGCAATAACAGCTGGGGGAAAATTTAATAATTTCCTTTTTAATGTATTTCCTTCAGTACTGCAGTGTTTGATATTAATTAAAAGAGACCCCTGAGCAGTGCAGAATCATAAAAGCCTCAGTCAGTCACAGCTGAGAATATGCTAAAACTTTGTGTGTTAAACTTTCAGGCATGGCTTTTGGTTTAGGTTGAGGGTGTGATCTGCTGTTTGTTGGCCTGGTTTTAAAATTAACATTTCCTGTCAAATCAACTGAGTCACCTGAGGGGTCTCAAATCCAATCAAAGAGCGAGTGATTCCTTCAAGCTTTGAGGTCTTGTTATTTTTTAATTCCCTATCAAATAATTTATATGGAGCTTTACCTATATTATAGTTCACTGATGCAAGTAATTTCAGAGGTTTTTGGCAAAATAAACCTCAATTGAAAAATATTCTTAGTTAATAACTAATATAAAAAAGACAGAAGTATTTTGCCATCGCTATAAATTGTGAGTTAATTTTAGAGTTCTGCTGAAGTGAAAATAAAATTGTTTGAGGTCCCAGGCCCATCAACAGCCATGGCTGTCGAGTGATAGGGCAGGTTGCCTGCTGTGAGACTATCTGGGTCTTGATAAGGCCAGTCGGTCAGGAAAATGCAGCATCTCCTTTATCACGGTCAACTTTGGACTCGCAACTGATCTGGAGCTGCTGCCTACACTGAGGGCCTCTAGATGCACAAGCTTTCCGATGGACCATCAGGTCATAGGCAGTCTGACCTTCCTCTTCTAATTTGTGATCCAAGCTGAACCGAACGCCTCTCTACCTCAAACAAACTTTCCCTTCTCTCCATCCCACCCCTCTCACTGCTCAGCATGGTCCCGTTTCACAGATTCAGTGAGTCCAGAAAAGCTCCTAAATGTGTGGTGCTTAATAGAGTGTGATTGCTTTGGGAGATATGTGACTCAGACCTGGCCTGTGCATAAGAATGCAGCACCAACACAATCTCTCGTGATGCTCTTGGAGATGTACATGTGTCCCCTCTCCTACTCACTGGCTTCCGATAACCTTCGTCCTCAAGGCAAAGACATTCTTGTGGTTATGAAGGTGTGGTTCACAGTGGTATCTGCTAAGGACCTCCTGCACCAGACGGCTGTACATATAGCTCACGTCAGTAGCTCATATCTGCTTCTTCATGCTGATCCTTTACAATAGGGAAGACATGGCAGCTTTTTAGGAGTGGTAATTTTCAAAGACAGGAATCTAGGAGAAGAGTTTAAAACCTGAACGATTATGCCAAACATACAAAGATACAGAGATATAACAGCTAAAGTGATGATTGAATCCCAAACTCCTCCTGATTTCAAGTGAGATCCAGGCACATATTTCACACAAATGTACTGCCATGACAGAATGAAGCAGAACTTCCAAAACTTAGGAGAATTATCTGTTCTGAATGCTAAGACTACATAAAGTATTTCTCTGTACTCATGAATTCACCTCTACTCATTACTCTCAAAGACTTTGAAACAGTGTACAACACTGATCCAATAAAAAAGTTTCTGTCCCACTGCTGAAATGATACCTCTACAGATGGAAATGTGTTATTTGGACCAAGTGTTGGTGAGACAGATAAGGGAGCTTCACGCTGGCATCCAAGACCTGAAACAGGAGCGCAGTGACAGGATGGCAGCAAACTCGCAGGGTACCACAGCCAGCATCCCTTCCAGCTCTGCATGGACCTGCCTTGATTGCCTCTTATCAGGAGCAATCTTTCATGATTTGCTTCCCTGTAAGACTGCCTACAGAAGCACACTGTAGTGTGCCATTAGATATTACTTCAGTGCCATGAGATATTATCTATATATATATACGCCTACATACATACATACGTATATATGTATACATAATCAATAGCACATCAGTAATAAATTTGCACATCTCAAATCAGTAATCTCACTGCACTGCATAATGTTCTCACTCCAAACCATAATGCTGCCAAAAGCCTAAAAATCACCGTTTTTAACTTTCTCATATTTTTAGACATGTAATGACAGACAGATAGTTCACACAGGCACAACCCAAAAGAAGAAATACAAGACCACAAACATTTTAAATAGGCAGCTAATACAAAAGAGCACTTATTCTGGAGATCAATATACATTTCCACAGGAAACATGTGCACCCCCAAATATACATGGTTGATAGATGCAAAAAAAATGGAAGTACCACAACTTACAGAAGCAGCAGGTATTCAGAATTAATGGTATTTGTATTTCTTACTGGGTAATACTTGGTTCCTGGCAAAAGGTACTCCACTGTTGGAGCAGGTTGGACCCATTGCGATTTACATTTTCAGAACACTTCCTTTACATTAAATTAATCTAAGTTAATTAAAGAAGACTAGGACCATGCCATAATTAAGTGGGCATTACACTCTTATCAGTGGAAGTGAGCGACCCTCCGTGCCATGGGTGGAAGAGGAAGATGGTGACTTATATTTTCTCCTTCTGACAGCAGCAGCTGGTGGAGCAACGTTTGGTAACAGACCCCAGCAGGGTGGAGCGGTGCTCAGCTGTGGCCGGTGAAGGCTTCAGACCAGCAAGGACCAGCTCTGCTGGTCTCCAGCATGTGGCGCGGTAAGGCTGACAGCCAGGCTGGGGACGGCTCCTGTTGTCCCATCTGACACCGTCCTCTTGCAGAGACATATTCTACGGCTCCTGAGGTGCAGAAATTACATTTTTAATAACATAATTCCAACACAGTAAGGTCCTGATCCAAATTCAGATGAAATTACACACTCGTGCTGACTTCTGGAAATTCCGAAGTTTTGAAAATTTTGCCGTATTGTCCAAAGCTGATTTTTTGAAAGGTGCTTTATTTAATATATTATTTAATTTATTTAATTTATAGCCTGTCAAAGCGTTCAAAAATGCCTGTCCACAGCTTCAGCGACAGTTCACCCTTAAATCACGAGGCCAAAGTCCCTCTCCCTGGCTGAGGTAATGTGACTGAGAAGCCTTTCTCAGCTGTCGGGTTCCCAACAGCCCCGTTGGTGCTGTGGTGTGGATTTTGCCCTCTGTAGTGTCAGAGGAAGACCCCTCATTATTACTTATGAGTGACTGAATTACTGGAATCTAACCATTTCCCATTTCTGCACAATTATTTAGGTACAATTTAAACTCTATAGAAAAGGGGAAGTTTTCCAATTTCCATTTCAGTTAGATATACAGTTCCCCAATCTGTATTTGGCCTCTGAGAAAAAGATTAGTTTAAAACAGTGGTTAATAGTTTCTGGAGACTTTCTCCAGATGGTATCATCAGTAACTCATTCTGATACTTCAGTCTTTTCTTTTTTTTCCCAACCAGACCAGCTGCACCAATCCATTTCCAAGATAGGCCCTACCCACAAACTTGAGAGATGAACTAAAAGAAAGGAAGGCTTTTTTTCTAGTAATTTGAATTTTGCGCACAATATTGTTCATGAAAGTTCAAGTGAACTCAAGAGAGCTCACTTAAATCCCAAAGCACAGAAGGTGTAGACGTAAGTAAAGGTGAGAACTAACTACACAGTGATACCAAACCCAGCAGTTTATGGACCTGAAACAACCTGCCCTATAGCAAAGAAGCACTCCTTGAATGAAGCTTTATTTGCATATGCATTTGAGATGAGAAATGAGGCCAGAGGAGAACCTATGGGACATGTGTCTCACTCTGGAGTGGCAGCTGAAGACCAGGTGGGATACCCAAGTAGGCCGTGTCCGCGCTTAGGTAATGCATTGACATCCTTCATATTTTAATGCATGATCATGAGTTATTTTTCTGCGTTCCTTCACAATCCATATTTCCACTGCTGAAGACAAAATTCCATTAATTGTTGGGTTTTTTTTTTAATCTCTGCATCACTTTTCACCATATTCCATTACAATAATTGAGAAAAGAAATGACAGAGCAGGTAAGATGCATATCCAAAAATTTCTCATCTTTGAGATCTGCTGTGAATTATCTGTTCTTGTATCTCATTTGAGCACTAGGACTCTTTCAGCAGCCAAACCTGCCCAGCTTATTAAAAAACCAATAGACTCCTACTGAGGAGTAAGTCTCTTCCCATCTCTTTTGCCAATTTGTTCTGTAACCTCTGACAAGACCACGTTCCTCTTGGGCTCCCACCCTGTCTGCTTGTGAAACTGTGTGCAACAATGGCACGAAGAGCGCAATGGCTATTCCCAGTGGTGGGGATCAGAGTCTGCCCTCCACTGAGCAACGTCCTGCAGTTTCCCTGCAGGAAAGATGGGGAGGGACTCTATCAGGGAGTGGAGCAATAGGACGAGGCATAACAGTGTTAAACTGAAAGAGGGGACATTTAGAGTAGATATTAGGAAGAAATTTTTCACTATGAGGGTGGTGAGACACTGGAACAGGTTGCCCAGAGAAGCTGCGGATGCCCCATCCCTGGAAGTGTTCAAGGCCAGGCTGGATGGGGCTTTGAGCAGCCTGGTCTGGTGGGAGGTGTCCCTGCCCAGGGCAGGGGGAGTGGAACTGGGTAATCTTTAAGGTCCCTTCCAACCCAAACTATTCTATGATTTTATGACATTCCCAGCCTCTGCGGCTTCCATCAGCAGCAGATTAGAAACATTTGCCTCCTTTGGTCATCCTACCCTTGCCCACCTTGGCCAATGCGCTCTTTCGAGACCCTGTGAGGTCCCCAGGGCAGCATAATGCAACTGAGGAGCAAGTTCTGTCTTTCAGTGAGACCCCCCTTCCCCTGCCAAGCCCTGGTGAAACCGTATGAGCTGAGCAGGCATTTGCCAGCACAAAACTTGCTACAGAGCTAACCAGGACCTATGCTTATATTATCACTGCAATTTAGAGCCAAATCTGTACATAAGTATATGGGTAACTACAAGCCTTGCTGGCTTTATAATCACAGTACTTCTGAGAACTGTGACAGCTGCGTTAAAAAATGGGACCATTTACATGAATCCCTATGTAAGATCATAAACCAGGTTTCTTCCAGACTTAATACTGCTTCATAATCTCTAACAGTTAGCATCCATACTGTTTGGGTTGCAAGAGAGCTAATTTGTCACCCTTACGGCTTCCACCAGCAGCAGGGTAAGAGCAGCAATTTTAATTAAAAGTTTATATGTAAACATATCTCACAATTTCTGTGTGACAAATGGTTTTCCTCACCCTGTGTGTTTCCCTGCTGCTGGTCAGAGCAAAATGCTTGCCTTTGCAAAATTGCACATTTTTGTCAAAACACATACAGGAAAACAGCAGTGATTCTCACAGCTTTATTTTGGACTTGTGTAGGAGAAGCAAACTTCTTTCTGTCACCTCTATTATTTTATCTGTTTAGGGCTTCATTCCGCGGACAATTCTGTCTGGAGTTAAGGCGTATTCTTCACATTATTAGGTTGTAATTGCTTTAAAACAAAGACCATTTTCTTCTGCATTCATGCCTAGTACATCAGATATCTCCACATTAATATACTGAAAAAAATTATGGTAAGTCTTGGAAGTATTCTATTTTTAAGTCATTTTACAACATTATGACATATAGTGAAATAAAATATCCAAAGCTATAATTGTACTAGCTGTATTAATGGCTGAATAATGTGAGAAATTACACAAATAAATACATGTCTAATTTAAATGCTCTGAGTATGTCTGCTGAGTGTCTATTATATTTCTTCATGGGTTTTTTTCCTCATATTAACTTCCATTTCTAATTCTTCCCCCTCCATGCAGCCCTCTAAGATGGAGTATTCTCTCTTCTTACTGTGTGGTTAGCTAAACCATATTCTCAGCAGGCAGTTGCTATAATTGCTGATGTAAATTCTTTCCATAAACTGAAAGAAAAGTTTGGAGTGTTTTTCTTCATATCAGCATATTGCAGTAGATCAGTCCAATGTCATCTACCCCTCGTATCATTCTGCCCAATGCAAATTCATTACCACGTAGTCTTGGATCAGCACAGGTGAAGTCTATTCAGTACAGTTTTCTGCCTGCATATAGAGTCATAGAATCACGGAACTGCCTAGGTTGGAAGGGACCTTTCAGATCATTGAGTCCAACCATCAACCTAAATCTGACAAAAACCACCACTAAACCATATCTCTAAGCACCTTGTCTACCTGTCTTTTAAAAACCTCCAGGGATGATGCCCCAACCACTTCCCTGGGCAGCCTGTTCCAAGGCTTAATAACCCTTTCAGTGTAAAATTTTTTCCTACTATCCATTCTAAACCTCCCCCGGCGCAACTTGAGGCCGTTTCCTCTTGTCCTATCACCTGTTACTTGGGAGAAGAGACCGACCCCCACCTCTCTACAATCTCCTTTCAGGTAGTTGTGTAGGAAAAAGCTCAACTTCTCTACAAAGCCCCCCGATTCTGTGCTGATGTGGGATCTGGTGGGATCCGTAGGAATCTTTCTTGTAAGAGCAACTTGTAAGAGACCTTTTCATTGCAGGGTAGAGTATTTTGTTTACTGAGTTTCAACAACATTAAATAATTATTCTAATTGCTAACTGTCAGAAAAAGAGGAAAGATAGCAGTTTACAAAGCTTGTTCACATTCTAAAAGTTGAAAGAATTACTTTGAACACCACTGTATATAATCCTAGACTCCACAAGGATGAAGAAACAGGAAACAGGGTGGAGAAGGCTTGGAGGAACCCAATAGCAGCCCTCCAGTGCTTGAGAGAAGTCACTGAGAAGACAGAGCCAGACTTTGCAGAGGTGCCTGGCAGGAAGATGAGAGACAATCGTCATCAATTGAAATAGGGGAGATTTTTACTGGTCATAGGGGAAAACATTTTCATCAGAAGCACTGGAACAAGTTACCCAGGAAGTTTGTTTGTGGTACCTCCTTCCCTGGAGATTTTCAACTAGCTAGGCGAAGTCTAGGTAGCAACCTGGGCTGAATTCAGTGTTGACCCTGCTTTGGGCAGGAGACTGGGCTAGCAACCTCCTGAGGTCCTTTCCAGTCTCAACGATTCAATGATTCTAACTTTGGGCTTGGCAAAATGGTGCCTGAAATGATAATTTGTGGTGTGGTTTGGCTTGCAGTTTTGCACTAGGAAAATGCAGGCATGGGACTTGCAGGTTACAGTATGCAGTGATGGGGGGAACAGGATTGGTAAGAAAAAAATGCTGTTTATTCCTTGCTGAAAAAAAGTCAATGCCAAGCATTTTCATCAAAAACAAAACGCTGAAATTCCAGCCCCTGCTCCAACAGCTTTTTATACAAGCTGGAGGAAGAGAATGTGGAAAGGACGAATTCCAAATATTTTTTGTGAAATATGGATGTTTTCCAGTCCCAGACTCCACCCTGAACTGCTTTCCTCTGTCACCAGGTGCCATGCAGCCCTTCTGCCAGGGCAGTAGCGAGAGACAAGAGATGGGGGTGGAGACATATTTGCCTCCAGCTGGCCTGGCCCTTTCTCCTCTGCTCCTCTCAGGACACTCTGCTGGGGTGCAGAAGCTGGAGCTCATGCTCTCCTGGTCTCTCATGTCCTCTGTGAGTGCTGATCTACAGAACTATTGAATAAAAGGTCATCACTACTTTTCTTCTAGTGCTTTCTGCGTTTTTTGAATACAGACCAAAGGATTCTTTTTTCTCCTGTGGAAATTAAATGCATCACTTCACTTTGGACTTTTTACAAATAATGTGTTGAAAATAGCTCCTCTGCTCATAAACACTAACCAGAGAGGATTGTGTGGGGAAGATCCTCAGCCAGCACAAACCTCTGGGCTCCATTGCTTTTCATGGAGCTGTACCCCAGTTGAAGGTCTAGTCTGAAACGTCAGTCTGGCAACTGGTCTGGTGGTCCACCTGAACCATCCTCCTGCTCGTGCCAAGAGTGCCAACACCCAACCTCTCTATAGCGATAGTTCACCATCAAAAATCACACACACCACCCCATTGCACAACGTACCCGGACGTCTGGAGCCAAACAGTGGACATCTGTTTTCATCAAGCAACCTTTCATAGTTAGTGGATATATTTGGCTTCCTTGTGTTGTATTCAGGTGCAGGGATCGAAATATATGCAGACACTAATGGGTTTATTTCAACGCACAACTATTTAACTGCAGGCAGCTGTGACATCCAAAAACTGGCATGCGTAATCCTCTGGGGTGCCACATCTGCATTTATTGAAAGATTCCATGTCAATATACATGAGCTAGTGTTTGCATATGTTTGGAGCTCTGCACCTGCATGTATACCAAGATATCCCAAAAAAGGAGTTATAGATCTATTGCATTTCTACTCTTTAGTCATTGAAAGGTAAGCCCATATGGGCCGTCCTTTTCTGTTCCTCTTAGAAGGAGAGAGAAATATCATGTCTACCCTTCTTGGCACATCAAATTGAGCAAAAAGGACCAACAAAATGTTTGCCTATTCTTAGCTCTCAGCACACATTCAAAGCTCAAAACTTAACAGCTCTTGCTATAGCAAAAAAAAAACTCCCAATGTGAGTCTCTCTTGATAGTTGTTAAGGTCCCCCCTTACTCTTCCAAACTACATCAAATTTTCCATTATCTTATTTTCCAATTCATCTGTTGTTCACCTCTAATGGCCTTGTTGCATAAGTTGTTTTTGCCTGAATAACAATGATGAACGAGATTGTCATCATTCTGTTAGGAGATGTTTCCTAAATGGTGTATCATCTCTCCCGGTATTTTTTTCCTAAGCTTCTCCATTGCTTTTACCCTCATTTGTACTTGTGATCAAACGACTTCAGTATTTAGCAAGCTCTTCATCCTCTTAATTTGTGTATGTATGTTTGAACTTACAAAATCTTAAATGATTGTCTGAACAGCCCTTTTGCCTTCCATAAGTGTTATTCCAGTTGCAGTGTATAACTGCATGCTGCTATTGAATGAGCAGCAGTTCCATTAATCCTTGCAATGAAGCGGTTTCCCTCTTCATCCACACCTTTCTCCTCAAAAGTCCGTGAAACCGTTATGTTTGCCCTATTGTCAGTGGTGACCTTAAAACTTACTACTTAAACTGACAAAAATAATATTTTTTCTGATCAGCTCACTGTAAATTTATTAGCATGTTTTAGAAAAATAAAACTTAAAAAGAAAAAAGTGCATTTACGTTAGTGGCTTAAATACACACTTAGAGTTCATGAAATATGTGGAATCCACTAATCACCTTAGGTAGCTGGATGGATCTGGGAAAACAGCAATAACAGATCAACCAGTTATCAGATTAATAATACTCCTCTGCATGTAAGGAACATTGACACCAACTCATACAGAAGCAAAAGAAATTGAAGAAACAGAGAATCAGACAGTGTCCCTGACTGACAAATGCAAATAGGTCATTAATCCTAAAATACTCATGTGGTATTTACAAAATATTTAGCCAAAAGGCCAGCTATTGTGTTCCCAGTCTGCTTTTATTATTCTTGGGAGGATGCACCATTATGTCAGCAATAAGGAAAAAGACGCATCGTTTTGTGATTTGTCCATGGAAAGAGAGGAAAAGAGCAAGATGTTACAAAAGGGCCACCGCAGGCTGCAGCTGTTTGGCGCTGCCAGATTTAAAGACCCAGCTCCAGAAGCAACAGCCAGCAATAAAAGCCACAAACAAATGTCGCTTTGCCAGTGAGAAAGTCAACAGGTTTCAACTTACACAAGCAAAATGCTCCCAAAAGATTCTTTCCCTTGTGGTCTGATAGAACCACGGTGCTCTGTGCAATGATGTAATGTAATAATGTTACAGTTTTCTCCTTTTTTGATGAAAGCATTTTGCTTAGGAGTAGAACACTCGTAGCAGTTGACATCCAGATAACTGAGAGGCACAACTTCACCGCGAGGGCGGATGAAGGGCTACCGTCCAGAAGAGCACAGAGCCCTCCAGCTCCACGGCTGGTTGAGAGCCACGTGGTGCAGAGCCCAGCCCTGACGAAGGCTGTGTGTGCCCTTGAATAACCTGTCTTAGAAAGTCTAGACAAACAGCTAGATCATGCCAAGGCACTTGCTGAAATCTGTTCTAATAACTGAAATCCTCAAGGTATTGCTGTCCCTTGTTTCTTATTTATTCTTGTTTGCAACTTCTCTTCACTCTTGTTTTACTTTCAAAGCAATTTTCTGCTGAATCTGTATGGATGTGCAGAATGGTGTAAAATAGATAAATGTGAAATGAGACCTAGAAGTACCGAACACTTCCTGCTGCTCTCTGGGTCACAGCATAGACGGGTGCTTAGCTTCAAAATTGTTGCTGAATTCTTAATAGTTCCTCTTCACTGTCCTTCATTCCAACTGGTTGACAACAAACGGATGTTCCCCCTGCAACTAACTTAAGCCAGTAGATTTGCAGCATTTTGGAGCTGCCATATCTCAAGATGCTGTGACATCTTTCCTTCTAGCAATAAAGAGCTTATTGAACCAGAGAGTCAGTCAGTTTTCCCATTTTTAAAGCTAAATGGAAGGGGAAGAGTACAAAACTGGTAGAGCTGAAAGATGACATTGTACATTGTGTATCATGTAAATGTGGGTTTGTGTCAGGAATTATTTTTTCTCAACCAAGCACAGAGTGCAAAAAGCCATTACTCACTTTATGCATCGTATGTCACAGTATGAAATCATCTCTAGCGGACTGACAGATGGAGCTGGAATTATGTTCGGTGTTTCCATATGTTAGTGGTTAACGGAAGAAGCTCGGAGGTCCAGTCCTGTAGAACCGAGTCACACAAGCAAACCCTGTCAGAGGCGGCTTTGGTGCTGGTGGGGGTCCACCTTGCCCAGGCACAGCGGCCGTGCTCCACTGCGGGGTCCCCACCCTCAGGGAGGGCTCCGCCGTTTAACTGCATATAGCTCCATCCACTCCCAGACTGTCAGCCTAAACGAGCTCAGGGCTATATCTGCATCGAGGGCGACAGCTACCCACTACTACAATGTACATACAATAAATAACTTTTTTAATATGGAAATTTGCCATCTGCCCACTCGCATGGAGAAACTTAGACTTGCATGTAATTCAAAACCTCCTTCCAATAATAGAAAGAAACTCAAGTGCATCCTCTGATCGGAAAACCTGAACATTTAGTTTTGTCTTTACTCCTCCAGGTGTTATCATAACCCAAACTTACAAATATATGCAATAAATAAAGCATTAAGATTTTTTTTTCCTTTTTAAGGTTAGGAGCAGTTTCAGTCAGAATCAGACCAAAGGCAGACACATTTTTTGGTGTGAGGAGGACACTACTGGCAGGCAGGGATCCCGTCCCAGGCATCCCACCACTGCTGCCTATCAACCACCACTCACGGTCTCAGAGGATACAACCCCTCCGATCTGCTTGAATAACTGTTCCCCACGGATTTTGTCAAAACTCCAACTAAAATTTATAGATTGGGTTTTTCTAACCGAGGTCTGAACTGGTTGACAGAGTTTTCACATGCTGAATATACACTAGCAGGTCTGGAAGAGCAGCAACTTCCAAGGTGGGCCAGTACCCAGCTGCTCGTGACCAGCAGAGGGGTTGGGACTTGGTGGTCTGTGTTGGCTGCGAGCAGAGCAGGATCTGTTCTGGCTGTGAGAGCGGGAGCCTGGGCACCGCTGGGATGCTTGTACCGTGCGCAGGAGCACAGGGCAGAGATTATTGGGCTTGGGCTCAGCAATCTGACTTCAGAACAGGATATCAAAGAGCTGCATTGTTCATCCTCGGTGACCAACTGTGGTGCTGAGGTGTCACAAATAGATGTAGCGGCTCCCTTGGAGATTGCTTCAGCATCTTTTTTGTGTAGTTGCATTGCAGCACATTTTACAGCCTGCGCATCTCCTGAAGACCTTGTCTGTTCATTGGTTACTGTACCATCACATATTTACTCCTTGCAGATGTTTAGCACGTCTTGAAAGTATTTTTCTAAAGCTGTCTCTTGCACATGCCTCTAAATCTAATAAAGCTCCATGTTTTTGTTAAACGTGCATTGCTGTCTGCTTAACTGTGAAAAACAGAAATGAAACACAGAGAGGCTGCTGTGGCTTTGCCAAAAGGTTTCATGTAAGTATTGAAAAATCAGCAAGCAACCAACACATGTCTTCATGTTCCCAGTCAGAAAGCAGAGAGTTTTGCATGTAAGTGGTTATTTAATATAGTGAACAAATCAATCCTCCCAATATATTTAATCAGATTAACGAGGTTCAGTACACCTCTTGCGAATCACCTGTTTCTTCCCATCAGGACTTTACAGAACTGAGCAAAATTACCACTGAAAACACTGTAAAATATCGGTGGAAAAAAGTATGTTTTAGCAGCCGTTCCTTAAAACAGAACTGAAATAATGTGAGCCCCGCTATTTCCCTTGCTTTCTTTCATCCTGGCCCTGAATTGCTTTCATGAATATCTTCCACTCATGTAAGGAAATTTGCAGTGCTTGGTGCTTAATTCATGCAAAAGCACTGCTCTGCAGTCTTAGAGGATGTCAGTAGACTGCACCAAGCCACATCATCTACGTGCTACTTTTGAAACCTGCATTCAAACAAATTTGAGAAGCCAGCCACCTTGTTTCTTAGGTGGTCACCAACTTCTGCAAGTGCTGAAAGTGCTGGTGAATTATCTGTGCTCCTCCCTCAATGGCCAAGTTTGACATCCTAATGTGTGGGAAGACGTCCTGTGCAAATGAATGAAGGACTACTAAGAGAAGTACCACTGGGAGGGGGTCCTGGGGCACAAGAGCTGCAGATTACCTTCAGTCATCTATATCTAATTTTTTCATGAAGAAATTTTGGAGTTACTGCTTTATATCTCATCTCTGCAGAGGGACTTGATCTCACCATATAACACTAGCACTCTTCCAGAAATGCCAACTTGAAGCATGAAAATAAGGGACCAAGCAGAATACCCACTGTGTTTCATGTCTCTCTGTGTTTCTTCTCTGCCACCAACCCAACACCCGTGCATATCTCTGCAATGCTCTGATGTTCTTTCAGCTGCTCTTTCTCTCTAAAAAATGTCAACACATCATAAACACACCACATGGTGTTAGGAAAATGTCCTCTGGTGTATTCAAGTACTTTATCACCTCTACACATGGACAAAATTAAGCATCTTCCTGGGCAAATAAAAGTCTTATGCTAACATAACATCAGCCGAGGAAATGTCAAGGCAAGACCAGGAAGGCGGCACTTCAGCACTGCTTCTGTGCAGAGGGCTTGGAGATATGGGGTGTATGGCTAGCAAGCCCAGCGCTACACACACATACAAGTTATCCCTGTGGACACAGGCAACCAAAGCTTTTAATGTGCCAAGAGAGGTGTGTGCACAGAATTTGATTTGCTTTCTCAAAAGCACAGGACAGATGTCAGCACCCAGTAGCACAGACAGACGTGCCAGGGTAATATTTCATGAGGATGTGAAGCGGTGGCTGGAGAGATAAGCCAAACCTACATGGGCAACTTTTTGGTCACCGTGAGAACAACTTCTGCACTATTAATTGGGAAGAGCAGAGCTGTCTTGGCTCCAATAAAGTTAAAAAGGTTGTCTTGCCAAGGCTGCGAGGGAGGATTTGAGGATTATGGCCAGATCTCTACAACAAAACTTTACGAGCATAGCTGTATTGGCTATGAGCACCGAAAAATCACACCTCGCAACGCCAGCAAAAGCCCTGATCTGGGCACAACTGTGCTTTCAGACAATACTTCAGTTCGTTTAACTTGTGTCATTTGGGACGGGTTTGAGCTAGGCTGGAAGCAAGCCCCATCAGAGAGGTCCCTGCTAGATGTGGTCCTCTGCTGTGACGCGGCTGGGGTGGGGTGGCTGCCAGCAGAGGCCAGGCAGACTTGGGGCACCTAAACAGTGCCAAAGTCTCTCAACATGAGGTTTGTTCAGATTGAAATCAGCTTTCCCCCAGGGGCAGGTAAATTCTTGCTAGCCAGCCAGCGTGGACTGGGTGGTTCAGATCCTTATCTGCAGAGAACTCCTGCTATGAAGAATTAATGATGTTCAGAAACAGGATGCTCACTTGGTGCATGTCGACAGTCACATCCCTCAAAGGTAGAACTGCCAGGACTGAAAAAAAACACAGATAGGCTGTGGGAACCCTGTAAACAGAGAGAAAGGAAGAGCAGGAGGGGGTTCCCTCACCGGGACAGGGTGGCTGACCCACCTGCACTCAGCAGCTGGGGAGATGCTCTGGCAGAGCCAGGCAAGAAGCGGACCCACAGCCAGCATGGGAGTCACATCGTACTGGTCTTCCCCTATTCCTTTTTGAACAAACAGGACACATTTTGGAAGAAAGAGGAGTAGTGGTAAGGTTAACTACCAAGTAGATAATGCACAAGGGCAGAAAAAATGGTGTTATTGAACTCTGAAAGCTGAAGCACTTGCTGTTAATTACTTTTAGGCTACTTTGATACTGTGTGTGTAGGACTGATCATCCTGAAAACCATGCCATTACTACTTATGCAGAGGGCAAGGCCAGCAATGAAAATAAAAGATGACTCCGTATTTATTTTGCACGCTAATTAGATAGCTTTCAAGAAATATATGAGTCTATTTAAAGTAAATGATAGCAAAAGTCACTGATCATTAAATGCAACTATTTACAACGTGTACAAAACTGATGATCAGTATCCCTGCATGCTTAGAACATATGATTTTTCTCTTTTTTTTCATATTTTATATATAATTTTGCATATATTTTACATATGTAAATATTCTTTACATAGCATCCTTTATTAATGAGAATGTGGTATTTAAGATGTAGAAGTATTAAAGGGATGTAGCACTACAGTATTTAGCAAAGTACGTATACAGTAGTTTTAAAGATATCTAATCTAAGTTGTAAGTATTTCCCCTTCTACAGAAAACATTGCATTTTGGTAGCAAAGGGCAAGAGCATCTCACCCAAATGCCACTATGCTGAATGTAACCAGCCACACCACAGTGAGACCGTAGTCTGCAGTGTTGACTTCAACACCTCTTAAAGACTATTCACTAAAATCTGAAACCAGGATGAATATCCCATTTCAGATTCCCGAGTGAAAATTCGGAAAACTATCATCCTCTGACATACCAAAATTCTTAACTTAAGGATGGATCTTACATCAGTCCCATCCTCACTGAAGACACCCAAGTTCAACCATACAGACTATAACCTTAGGTTTTCTTTATTATATTAATTTTGCCATCCAATTGTCACCATTTTTACTATCATGATATCTGCATTTCTAAAGAGCCTGTCATTCTAGGTTATCAACCATTTGGATTACATTTTTTAAGTTTCCCCTATATAAAGAAACACGTTTTCGCTGCTCTTCTTTTTAATGCTGATTTTCATACTAAGTAAGGATCAACAACCAGTTTTTTATTATGGAAGATACACTGAAACACCTCCCAGTTTATCATAAGGTGAAACCTTTTGCAAAGCCAAAAGCTGTGTTACACGGTAAAAACAATTACAGAGACCTGCGCAATACTTCTAGTACTTTAACTGCGACATATAGGAGGAGCTGCAATATTACTGTCACCGAGTAATACTCATCCAGCTTTCTTCGAAGCCGATGGTGGATTCCTATTGCCATCAGTCAGAAACAAATTGGGCCTTGAATATGTACCCATTCAAGTAAATTGCTTGTTAGCTTCTCCCATCAAAACTGCGGCTGAGCATACCACTTCCATGCTGAGATAAAATTCAGGTTCATTTAGAGAGGCAGCGCAGAAGTGTGACGGTTGCAGAATACAAATTGTTTTGGCTTCTCCACTTCCTTCAGCCGCCCCCGCAGAGGGGAAGGCAGGCAAGGCAAGGCAAAACCAGCCAGCACACAGCTCTGGCTGATACGAAGTAATGGTCTCTAGCAGCCCAGCGCTGCCATTGCTGGACAAGGGTGCAGCTTTCTTGGACCTCTACAAAAGCCCAAAGACCTGCAAAAGAATCCCAGAAGCGTGGGACCATGAACTCCAAGCACCAACCTGCCTGCCTGTCCTTGTTGTCCTCGCTGAGAAATATCCGAGAAGTCAATACAGAATTTCTAATAAATTTTATTCCTGGAGATTGCAATATGGTCTTTCCTCAGCATATTTACCAAAATGAATACAGAATTTGCCCATTCCACAAACCTCTTAAAAACCTCTGCGTGCAATAAAAGGGTTAATAAGTCAGCTTCTCCTCTGCCTGTAGACATTAGTTTTTATGGCTAAATGTTAAATTTTACAGTTACATATCTTTTATATGCACTGATTTTTATTGCCTAGAGAGTTCTGCATTTATGAATCATCCTCAGATCCTTTAGCTATTTGAATCTAGGAATGAAAGTTAAAACGCTGCATGGTACTAATGTAGTTTGTTTTTCTTTAAAAAAAAAAGCAAATTACAAAGCATTAAATCCAAGGCACAGTTAAAAATTCTCCTTTTCAGGAAAAAATGTAAAGAAAGTTTAATGAATACCTGAGGTGACACCTACCCCAGTGAAACATTCAAAGAACTAAAAGTTGTATGAAATTATACGTATGAAGAATAGCTTGAGAATGAGGCAAAGCCCCTTTCCTATACGTGCATACTTCTTGGACATTTTTTAAAAAAAGCAAACTATTCTCCCCAACACACAAGTGAAACTGCAAAGTCTAATATAAACATCACTTTCCCCTACACCCTCGCTAAAATATTTCTGTAATTTTCAAACAATGCCGTGTGTTCTGCTACCAAATTGCATCAAGAAGCTCACGCAGCTTATCCATAACGTTGTTGTCAGAACCGTTTATGGAACGTGTATTTCATCCACAGGGTCTATGTCTTGAAACACGGTTTATTATTCTGGGCTCCCGGCAAAGTTCAGCGCTTTGGATTCAAAAGCTGCTGACAGTTCATTTTCATTTCTCGAGTCTCCGCGTTTCTGTGTTTAAATCCAGTGGAGTCCTGGCAGGCTGTCGACTCGAGGAGTGCACCTCCAGCTAAAGACACGGAGGAAAAGATTTTTATTAGCAGAAGATAACTATCAAACTAAATTACAGCCCGACTCTTTAAGGACAGATAGATACATTTGGGTGGAAACATAAAGGTAATTTCCATAAAACTCATCAGAAAAATAGACACTTCTCATACCGTTTTCGAGTGATACAGCCTTCTTGCTAGCTACAGGGCAGCCAAAATAATCCTTCACTGGAGAAGCAGCCACTGGATGTATATTTATTAGCTACCTAAATAATTTGAAAAGGAAGCAAAATTAATTAGGATCAAAAAGTGAACAATCGGAAAGCTGAAATATACCATCAAATGCAAGTGTGTGAATTAATACAGACTTAATCTTGTAAAGTGTTGATCTCTGAACCAAGCCCAGTAAGTCACTTAAATGCACTTTCTAGCTATAAACATGTCACAGAAGACCCACTGGGGTACAAACACAGGCAGCTGTTTTCGCGTGGCAATGAATAGGGACACGGTGCCCAGTGTCTTGCAGGATTGCTCCCTTTATGCTCATTTTATATGTCCTGGAGTGTAAGATTTAACTCCATATACCTTCCAAATATGCAACATCTGCAGACACAGAGAGACATAAACATGCAGATCCCAAAGTCTGCTTCTCTACTTACATGATGGCTAGTCTAATTTAAATGTTTGTATAGCCACAAATAAGAGAGAGGGTTTAAGTTTAAATTATACCATTTTTGTTAAAGCACCTCTAGCCCACCCAGCAAGCTGTAAATCCTTCTAAAGTGAATTCTTCAACCTCTATGAAAGTTTTGTCCCTAAACAGGTAATTTTCCCATAATTTTCTATTTTCTTTAATGTTTTCTTATCAGCAATAACCACCACATCTTGCCTACCAAGCTGTTAAAAGATAATTAAATGTCACAGAAAATGCTGGACATTTCCTAGGGATTATTGCATGGCTTTAATTTCTTAGTAAATTCAGGTTGATTTAGGTGTAGGCAGGAATTCTGTTGCAAGGGTTAAAGTTACCGACTACTATGAGAGTCTCAGAAACTTCAGGGATGAGGTACAAGAGTTAAGAGACATAAAGTGGGAATAGATTCCAGCATTCCCAGATGTTTCCTATAAATGCAAACTGAAACCATAATGTGATTTCATTACAGTCAACACCAATTTCCATTTTAACCCTATTAAATGATGAGTGGATCATGATAGGTGATCCCGATAATTCTAGCTGTCTAATGTTTTCCCATGAAGTTCTTGTTTTCAGTGGCTTCTGTTTTGCCAAATACAACCATTTAGACTACATTTTCCATCTTTACTCTAACTGGTTATGGTTTTGTTTTGATTTTTAGGTTTTGGTACAGCCAGTTCAGCTGTTTCTGAGAAGTACAGGGGGTGAAAAGTCAATAACTTCGCAAGACCTTGAACTAATATTTTAGAGGCTTTTTTTAGCGTGCTCTTTATGTTTACATATAGCAGTAGGGAAATGCAACTTAGCAAGATTTGTGCTGTGCCTGTGAAAAAACCCTACTCTGGGCAAATTGTGAGATTCTAAAATATATATATTTTATATTTATACAAACTATATACATTTTCTAAATACATTATTTATACTCTAAATACATTTTCTATATATCCATTTTAAATACATATCCATGAAAATACTATATATATAAAAAAATACAATTTGTGTAAGTATTGTATTTATATATAGAACATATTTATACACACGGTGATTGGTAGAACTTGATGGATGTCTGCTGAAAACATCACTGGGCATCCCATCTGCACTGAACATGCTTCGTCCCTCCTGAAACAACTTACAAATACCAGGTATAGCAAGCGTACCAGCAGGAAAAGATTCATAACTCTGAGTGAATTTTCACCGCAGCAATCACCCTTTGACCAGGGAAAATAAAGAGTTAAATTGAGGGCAGAAGGGAAACCTTCTTCGTTTTAAAGAATTTGCTCCTCTGGTTCCATGTGGCTCCGGTGCAAAGTGCACTTCCCTGAGTTTCCTGACCCTGATCCCCCTCCTTCTGTCCTGACCTGCTGGGGTTTGCTAGCCCATACCGCTCCTGGGTGGTTCCCAGAGGGCCAGTGCAGAACTGCAGAAGCCATTGGGAAGAGTTCACTCAGTACCATATATTCCAACAGAAATTAGCCCACATCGCTAAATTGCTAACTCAACACCCCAAACGCACTACATGCCTCTCTGTAAAAATCACAGCAAGATTCACCTCAAGAACCAAGAACTGAACCCGCAGTTCATGATCTACATTACTGTCCTATGATTAACACATTGATCTCGGCAACCCCCAAAGTGTCCTTCAAACCTTTGCCGGGTGGCTGGTCTGTGTAAGTGTTACCAGCTGCTTCTTGAACTCATCTATTGGGAATCTGGGCTGGGTAACTAAATGACTTTAGCTCAGTGCTACTGACTGTCCTCTGTGGATCTACTAAATGGAATTAGATGTGGTAAAAGAATTTATTTACATTTTTAAAGACATTTTGAAAGTGTTAGAAGAATAGGTTGTCTGTAATGCTGAGTATTCCAAGTCAGGAAATATGAACATTAAGATAGTTCCTTATAAATTGCTCCTTGGGAAAAGATGTGCTGCTGGACTGACTGTGCCCTCCCTGTTATCTTGAAGTGTCTCCCTGCAAGTGGGCTTGGTGTGGGTGACATGGGAAACAATGACTATAGCCTGAAAGGCTGTAAGTACATGAACACATGACAGTTGCCTGAATTGACCACCACTTTCATCAGTGAGAAGGACCACAAGAAATTAGCACATGGCTGCAAGAAGAACCAAGAAAGCTCGTTTATTTTAGTTCTTTGGGAACACAGGGGTGACTGATTCAGCTCCTGTCCCTTTCGTAGAATCACAGGATGGTTGATGTTGGAGGGACCTGTGGAGGTCATCTGGTCCACCCCTCTGCTCCAGCAGGGCCACCTAGAGCTGGTTGCGCAGAGTCATGTCCAGATGTTTTTTTGGTTTCTCCAAGATGGGAGACTCCATGACCTCCCTGGGCAACCTGTGCCACTTCTTGGTTACCCTCACAGTGAAAAAGCGTTTCTTCATGTTCAGAGGGAACCTCCCGCATTCCGGTTTGTGCCCATTGCCTCTGGTCCTGTCACTGGATATCACTGAAAGGAGCCTGGCTCCATCCTCTTTGCACCCTCCCTTCAGGTACTTACATATATTGGTAAGATGACCCTTCTCTTCTCCAGGCTGAACAGTCCCAGCTCTCTCAGCCTTTCCTCATAAGAGAAATGCTCCAGTCCCATAATCATCTTCGTGGTCCTTCATTGAGCTCTCCCATATGTCCATGTCTCTCTTGTACTGGGAGACCAGCACTGGACACAATACTCCAGGCATGGACTCACCAACATTGAGTAGAGGGTTAGAATCACCTCCCTTGATGTGCTGACAATGCTAAGAGTTTGTGAGAGTGCATCATATGTATCATAATCAGTGCAAGCAAATTATAGCTCTAGATTCTAAGGACCAAATAGTCCTGATTTTGCTTTTTCCCAAGTTCTGTGTTCTTCGTTTTCCCATCCTAACTTTCGAAAGCAGCTTTCTGAAAGCACATAGTATTTGCAGGCAAAATTAATAAAATATATGTACTGTAAATACAATCCCAGTTTTGGATTTAACTCTTAACAGTTCTATAACCCAAAGCCATGAATTGCATGTAAATATTTAATTACACACATTTAATTGGACTAGGAATGTGCTTTTCTCTGATGTAGATTTATGAAATTGACTATAAAAAGAGATGCTACTTGACTCTTCTTTCTTTTTTATGACAGAGTATAAAGCATTGTCAGTATTTTAATATATTGAATATTATTAATGTTTAACTGGAGTGTATAACTTTTTTATTAGAACTTTTCTTTGAATAATTGCTTCAAATTAAATTTAAATTCTTTTTTAAATATGACAATGCTATGCACATTTCAATTTCTCAGAATGTTGTTGAAAGGAAATTTAAGAGCAGAGAGATGTATTGGAGATTCAGCATTCACTGTCGTAGTGGAAGAAGAAACATGACTTTCAAAGGGCCAGAGTTAGCTCCTTCCTATGTTTTACATGCAGTAGATTGTTTAAAAAAAAGAAAAAAAGCACCACGCAAATACAGAATACATGAAATAAGCAGGCACAGCATCACCTGGTGGAGGGTTCCATGTATGAAGACCAGCAGCGTAGAGGCCAACTTTCTTATGCCAGGAGTCTTCTAACAGGAGCTGCCTCTGGCCACCATGCTTCAGGCGTGTGATGGAAGAGGGGCCTTGGCAAGCCCTCCATGGCATGTTCAGAGCTACTCACAGGGCCCTCACCACGTGTTGTGCTGGAGTTTGCTGCCTGAAAAACCCTTGCTGCAGTGTGTGCCCTGTGCCATCTCAGCTTGAACTGTCCCTGATGTCCCCGGGGCATTTGCTTGGTCTGAGGGACTGAAACCTGGGAAGCAGCATGAGCACAGGAGCTACTTCATCACCTACTTTCACTCTAATCAAACCTTTCTTCTGCACCTGGACAGTGTTTTCTCACCCTAGCTTGTCTCTGCCTAGTTCACAAGTACTGAGATAAGCTCATCTATTCGCTTAAAGTAAGGTGATTACCACAATGACTTGATTTAGCATTAGTGACTTCTTGTAATCTCAGCATTTTTCTCACTGCATCTGCTGGGTAAGATTGAGCTTTTCTTAACAGCCCAGCCACCTTAAAGTCAAAACGTCACCTGATAATGATTTTTGTTGGTAGGAGATGAACAAAATTTGCTATAGCTTAAACTAACTACACAATCAGAGGGATGCCACAGCTCAAGTCAGACTTCATCTGCTGCTAAATCCAGTCCCTCCCTTCCGTTAACTGAAGCAGCCTGCATAGACCTAGTGCGGTTTCACAGCACAGAGCAGCGCTGCTTGCTGCAGGGGCACGCAGGTACCTGAACTCCTTTTAAATAAAAGAAATATGGGTAGGAGAAGCCATACAGCCGCATTGTAACAGAGCTCCACACGGACTAATTTTACTCAGGACTGCTGTCGCAAAACACAGCGCTGCTTCAACCAGTTTGCTTCCAGCACTTGGCCTCCCTCGTTTACAGCTTGGCTTGGGTAGTTTTTATACCACACCAGAATATGGCCTTGGAGACCAACACTTACAGCGTACAGTTCCTTTGCTCTCACCTCGCCTCTGCATAATACATGTGAAGGATTAAGCAGGCGTATTAACGGGTTGGAGCCCTGGCCCTGAGGGACAGGGATGGGGACCTGCTGCTTGGTGGCTGGGGAGGGACCTTACCCAGCCCTCCTCCTTCTTCTGAAACCAGCTTCAGGGGAGCCCAGGACATCATGGGGTGGAAAGTGGCTCCAAAAATGTGCGCTTCTGAAATGCTGTGTGGTTGTTGGAGGGTTTTTTTGTGGTTTGTTTTGTTTTAAATCACAGAAAGCTGTTGGGGTTGCAGCGTGTCCCATCAATCAGCACACCACGCGGTGTCTATATTAAACATCCTACGGAGTCCCATCGGGAGCGTGAAATTTCCGATGACAGAAGATAAGAAAATATTCAGCAGGTTTTGTTAAACATTTTATATGTTAAGGGACTGAAAGGTCAGCGAGAGGAAATTGTGTTTTATCTTCCTTGCATATATATTGCTTCATGATTAGGTCAAAAATGTTACAAATACAGATGTAAGTGAAAAATATGACTATTCATAGGCAGAGATGGGAAAACAGAGGGTTTTGTTATACTGTTCATTTTGGTTACCAAAAAACAGATTCAGAGAACGGTTGTGCATTGCTACAGAATGGGAGAGCTGCTTTTCTGTCTCTTCTGAGAATTTTTGTTCTTTTGCCTTACCATACCTGCAAAGTTTGTGTAAAATTTCTAGCAAAATACATTTTTTATCAATTCTTGTCCATCTCCAGCGCAAAAATGCATGAAGAGCTACTTCATCCTTCAATTGGTGATATTAGATGAGTGCAAATTAGTTACATTTCCATCCTATTGACCGCTTAGGGGTTTGATCTTGCCTTCAAACACTTGCAGGGTAGTACCTCAGTAGACCTGTTAAGATTGGTTGGATAATTAGTGCGGAAAAATCTGCAGTTTGCATTTCCCATTTCATGGGGTGGATGTATGATGGCCTTTCTGCAAAAAGAACTCGTCAAAGAGAAGGGGAAAGACCAAATTCAGACCTTCTGTGTAGGAACTGTGCCTTGCCTTGGCTGAATTGAGTCAGAAGTTTTTAGCAATGAAGCTTCTGTTATGTTGAATTTAAGAGAAGTTTTCATTTCAGAAAAAAAAGAAATTAAAAAGAATAAAGAATTTTTAATGCACAGGGCAGGCACCTGGACACAAGACATTTCTGGGCTTTTTGCCCAGATCCGTCATTGACTTCGTGATTATATCTTGTGGATCTGTTTTATTTTTTGAAGGAAAAAAAAAAAAGCAATAATCAGAATGTTAAGAAAATGGGGAGGTTTGATTCACTGCAGCATGATCTGCAGGGTCATGTTGCAGGCTGGGTTAGGAGACCTTCAGTGTATTTTGGTCCTTCTTTATATCCATTTTCCCATTTGTCTTTATTACGTACTGGCTATAATCCTGTGGTTTTCAGGACAAATGCTTTATGTGACTGTATGTGTACAGTGAAAGTAGCAGCGTAGTATAGAGACATCTGCACTAGCTTTAAATGATATGTCTCATTAAAGAGGACATTTGCACAGGCGGTCACCAGGCTTCTCTGAGATGCACGAAGGTCCATGCTGACCTAGTGAAGACACTTTTGATGCTTGAGCTAGCTCCAAGCCATGATGTAATATGCAGCATAGACTTATCCCCATAAAGGAATTTTCTACAGGGATGGTTCAAACAGAGAATCCACCTCATGCTGCAGTGGACATGGCAGCAGCTGCTTAGTTTTTATCGATCCTTGTCACAAACCCCTGTACTTGGCAAATGGGTGTGAGCGGGCTCTGTAGACACATACCTGTGTACATGCAGAAAGAGTTGTCAGAAAACAGCAAGACAAAAAGTACGCACAGAGAGGTAGTGTCGGTCAAGCCTGTCGATGACACCAAGCTGAGTGGTGCTATCGACATGCTGGAGAGAAAGGGTGCCATCCAGAGGGACCCTGACAGGCTTGAGAGGTGGGCCTGTGCGAACCTCATGAAGTTCAACAAGGCCAAGTGCAACGTCCTGCACCAGGGTCACAGCAATCCCAAGCACAGATACAGGCTGGGCGGAGAATGAGTTGAAAGCAACCCTGAGGAGAACGACTTGGGAGTGTTGGCTGATGAGAAGTTCAACTTGAGCCGGCAATGTGCGCTCACAGCCCAGAAAGTCAAGCGCATGCTGGGCTGCATCAAAAGAAGCTTGGCCAACAGGTCGAGAGAGGTGATTCTGCCCCTCTACTCCTCTCTCGTGAGACTCCACCTGGAGTACTGTATCCAGCTCTGGTGTTCCCAACATAAGAAGGACATGGACCTGTTGGAGCGAGTCCAGAGGAGGTCCACAAAGATGATCAGACGTCTCCTATGAGGACAGGCTGAGAGAGTTGAGGTTGTTTGGCCTGGAGAAGAGAAGGCTCCAGGGAGACCTTACAGCAGCTTTCCAGTACCTGAGGGGGCCCTACAGAAGAGATAGAGAGAGACTTTTTACAAGGGCATGTAGTGATAGGAGAAGGGGTAATGGCTTTAAACTGGAAGAGGGTAGATTTAGATTAGCTAGAGGGAAGAAATTTTTCACTATGAAGGCGATGAGGCACTGGAACAGGTTGCCCAGAGAAGTTGTGGCTGCCCCATCCCTGGAAGTGTTCAAGGCCAGGCTGGATGGGGCTTTGAGCAGCCTGGTCTAGTGGGAGGTGTCCCTGCCCGTGGCAGGGGGGTTGGAACTAGATGATCTTTAAGGTCCCTTCCAACCCAAACCGTTCTATGATTCTATGGAAGTCTCCCAAAAGCTGATTAGCTCTGAAGACTTGTGGTCCTTTGAATCCAAGATAGCTGATAAACACAGAACTGCAAGAGTCTGCAGACTCTGTCCAAGGCCATCAGCACACACAAGCGTCAACACCAGGTTTTATAATTCAGACCATACCCAAGGAGCTGGCGGCTGCTATATGCAGACACAGACCACAGGCTACAGGGTTTATATACACCTGGGTAGGAAGGGACTTCTGAACACCTTCCTAAAAACCACTGGTGCATTGGAATGGCCCTCTGCTTCCAGTAAACACCCAGGGTTGGCCTCCCGACTGCTGCCCTAGATGGGTAAAAGGAAGGATTGAGGGGGATAATTGAATGGATGGTACCAACAGTTACCTTCTATTAACAGTAACAGCTGGATTCTATTATTAATAGCTTAATTCATAAAATGCCTTCCAATAAATATTGGTGGTAGTCTGTATCTCTCCCTGAGTGGTTCCCCCGTCTGGAAAATTTACCTCCTTCTCCCCCCCATACTTGGAAACAAGGAGACAACGCAAAGAAGATGCCACAGTGTCCCTGTAGGGGATGGGGGAGGAAGGGATGATGCTCTGGGGGGAGGTAGGAGAGAGGCAGGCTGCTACAGGGGCAGGGAAAGAGAGGCCAGAAACGTACCCCAGGTATCTTGGGTTCACTGAGGTCACTCATGACATTAAGGTACTGATAGAAATATGATACATATATTAACAATAATGGTGGCATTAAATTACCAAGATCCTTTGACAGACAGTGCTACAGGCTGTTCTGCCTTTCATTGTGTGAGTAAAGCAGATAGAAGTGGGTAGTCATGTGAAGATTACTAAGTATTCCTGTCCACAGATGACTTTTTGCAGAGACTAACTCATTTTTGAATGCGGTTTAATTTCTGGAAACAGAACACCTCAGTACACAGAATTTTTCTCTCATTAATAGTGTTAATTGGCTCGTGAATGGACAACAAACTGTTTGCCTTTATGGTCTCCAGCCCTGTTGCTATGAGCTATATACAGCAACAAACCGTTCACATAAATTTTCACATTTTTCTTAGCTAAAACCCCAAAAGGAAGAAAAAAAAAAATCTGCTGACATTGATAAAGAATTTGAAAAAGCTCCTACGGTTTTTGCCATTCCAGACTGCCAGTTTATAGTCTGGGAACATTATCGCAGCTTCATTTCCACAACAAAAAGGCCCCATTCTTGTCTTAAAGGTTTGACCGTTCATCCTGTCCTTGGTGTTTTGCATCAGAAATGCACTTGTGTTGTCAGCCTTTCTATTAGCACTCACTTATCGAGGGTGCCAAAGAAAAGTCTAAGCAAAGGACAAGTGTCTGACAGGCTACTATAGTTTCTTTTGTGCTCTGGAAATTTGCAGACTTCAGGCGTTTAAAAATGTAATTAACATTTGTGCATATGATATATTTAAAAATTGGGTGAACTTCTCACACTCGGATGTTAACAATTTCCATTGTCTGTTCTCCAGTAAATTTCAACCGTTGGTTATTTTTACTCCAGGGATTTTTGCTGGGCTGTAATCCTGCTGGGTCCTACTAGGCATTTTACAGACACAGAACAGGAAACAGACATTTAAATTTTCAATGTAAATCCAGCGAAATGGAAGGTATTTTCCCCTCAAAGGGGAAAGAATAGGATTTCAATTATTGCAAGCTGGTAGGTGGGAGGCATCTTGCTAATATTAAATTATTCAGTTTTTCTTTCATTGTCATTTTATATATTCGTTTTGTTACAAGTTATGAAAACGTATCAATAATCCACTTACGCTATGCCAGCTTGCTGTGCAAAACACAGTCCCAGAAGCAAGTCAAATATGATTTTGGAAACATTTAAGGGAACAGCAAAATTCATGCAGGTGAGGATGGAGACATCATATAGCCAGAGAGCTCACGTAACAGTGTTCTTCCCCCGAAGTTCCCCAATTAAATTCCAGAACAGACTAATTGTTAATGGAAATTATCATCTGCTGGTTACTTGATGTCCTACAAGAAGTGAATCCAACGGTTTCAGTGTCATTTAGTTTAAAGCATGCTGGTGTCTATATCACAGAAATTATCAGTTGACAGCCTGGTTGACAATCAGCAGCAAATCCAATGACTATTGGATTAGCCTCTGGCGGCAGCATTTGCCGGTCAGGGTGAGGTAAGACACTATCAGGAAATCTGCACTGTGCATATTCCACGGCAATAACCTCAACTTCATTCTCTGAGGCTGCCAGGGTGATACCTACCAAAAGTGTGAGTTCACATGGTCCTGAAAAATGCAGTTGAGGTTTTGTCTGTAGGACATTACACCGACTTGAGCAATTAGAACCGGAAAGGGACAGAATTAAGTCAGTACCGCTGAATTTTGTTGACGCGTCTCTTTAAAGATTGGTGCCCAAGAGAAAAAAAAAAGCTGCAACACAGAATTTGAGAGTAAACACCTCAGCATTTTAATAACTGCAAAAGCCATTTTTGGTGGAATGCCATGAACATTATTGCTATAAGATAAAACAAAGGACAATCCTATAAAATAGTACATAAAAAGACAAAGACATTACTTGTCACACTGCTTATTTCAGGGCTAAAATGCTGGCTACATGTTACCACTGCACTATTTTAATGTTCCCAGCTGGTTTCTGCAGGGGAGTGCTTTCTTTTTCTCACAAAGGAATGTGACTATTGCTTCATCCAACACGATTCACATAGGAAAGAGAAAAACACTTTTTCTCACAAAGGAATGCGACTATCGCTTCATCCACCACGATTCATATAAGAAACACAGAAAAACTGTTTCCCTATTACCTTTTTTCTCCCCATCTCCCCGGGTTGGTAAGACAAAAGGATGCTAATTGCAGATGACTAGCACTGATATGAGATTTTTTGGAAAGTGATGTAAATAAATGTTGAATCAAAGGGACGTAGTAAATTCAGTTTAGAAGCCTCACCCCATGGCATGTATATCTGTAGTCCCTCTAGTATGTATGTGCTGGTGTCAGGTGTGAGCATCACGACAGCATTAAAGGCATTAATCCGCCTGCTAATGTCAGATATAGGATGAAGAAACAGGACCTAGAATGTTTACTCCTCCCCAAATGGCAAGGAGCCTGGAAAGAAAGGGCAATGAAATGAAGACCCTGGGAGTCAAAAAAGCAGGTGGGGGTTATAGGTAAATTCAGAGAGGTTCTTGGAAGGACAGATTATCTAAGTCATTCAAAAGGATTACAGATTAAAACTCACAAAGCAGGTGAAATGATTCAGATTGGAGGAAGACGTGGTTAGAAAAGAGAAGATGAAGATGAGTTTAGCAAATTAGTTTTAAAAAACAGCAAAAGGATATTTGGAAATGAGGGCAGAAATGGACAAGCAATTTATCAGTGAAGATAAATTGCCATGGATAGGCTTGCTAATGTCACATGGAATAAAATTATTTGATTTAATAAGTGTGTAGATAGAGAGGCAAAGGTAGAATGAGAAATCAAAGGTGACATTAAGAGGACAGTGAAATTCCGAATAAACAAACAAGGGAGAAAAGAACATCCTTGAGACAGCTAAGAAAGTCTTATCTGAAGGGAGTTTGAGATGGCATGGTAACATCAAAGAAGATATGATGGAGGCAAAAATTCACAACAAGAAAAAAAAAGTTGTAAGTAACAGAAACTGTTGGGGAGGATGAGTTAGTCAAAACAGAGACTAAAAAGATAAAAGGAGGAGGACTGAGGGTGAAAATCTGAAGGGTGCCAACAGACAGTGGAGCGGGAGTGGGAGGATCTACCAGAGGAGGTGCTAAGAGAACAGTGTTTGAGGCAAAAGTAGAAAGCAGAGAGCACAGGCTCCCCAAAGGACAAGGTGGAAAGGAAGAAGACGTGGAGAAGTGCCAGTGGTCCTGAAAGCCACACTAAGGAGGATCTGAATGGAAAGAAGCCCTCTGGCTTGGCTAGGAAAGAACACCAGTGAAGGGAGTCTCAGTGCATACTAAAACTAGGTAATAAAGAAAGTCTGATAAATGCTAGCAGGGAATGAATATTTGGAGGTCTAATTGGGTGTGGGAAAAGCTCAAGGCGGAAAGTGCAACGGTGTTTCCAGGCTGACTGAAAGAAGCCAGAGAACTGCGGCAGGGCAGCAGAGACACGGCTGAGCAATAAGAGAACAGGGGGCAGTAGGATTGTGTCATACAGGGAACAGAGAGGTAACACCACAGAAATCTCACCCTCCAAGGAACAGAAAGCAAGGGTAGGTTGCATTAAATTGGGAGACAAACAAAGGAGGTAGAAAAATCAAAGTAGTTTTAATTGTCTTTTAGGGGATTTTGCTATTTAATATTAGTAAAGGATTTCACACTTCGAAACTGTCCCCTGCAAATGCAAGGTCCAGAAGTCTCAATAGATGTAGTGCCATATATTAAACTGGTGCTATAGTTGACCTCGTTTCTTGAAGGAGAGACAAGAGATTAACTTATATGGAAGCTTTCCAGCCACTGAAAGTACAATAGAATTAGACAAAATATCATAAAATCTGTCTCAGTTATGGGGTAATATAGGCATTAGCGTTGAGGTGAAAATATTTTGGAGAATCATTAGGGTTGATTAATAGATTTACAGGCCCTGTGAATTACAGAATAAAAATCTGTGGGGACCTGTATTTTCAGTCTTTCTTTTTCTGATGAGACTGTGGGGATTAACGAAGCCACATTAGCCATAAGCCTGAAGTATCAAGGCAGGCTGCTGTTGATTTCTCTCAGAAGATCGACTTACTGGCATGGTCTGAGAGGAGAACTTGTGCCTAGGTGATTAGTTTAGCAAGTCAGCATGGATCTGTCATAGTTTTCCAGTCATTAAATAATTGTGGCAAAGGAGGGCATCTCCCAGTTTCCAAGATACTTGTGGTTTACCAAACAATTTATGTTGCTCAGAAGGGCTGCTGCTGAGACAGGCTCTACTTGCACCTTGGCACCAACTGTTTATGCCCTGTTTCCAAGGCGAGGTGCAACAATGATGTCGTGTGCTGTACTGGTACTCTGGCGCTATACCCATACTGCTGTGAAGGCCACAGTCCCCTTAAAAATTCAGTAAGTTTGCCTCAGACACTAAAATATTCGTCGCTTCAGTGCCAGGACAGCATGCAGCTGCTCTTTGTCACATCCTCATTGTACGCGGTGGAGCGTTAGCCATGCTAACAGCATTGCATTAGTTGAGTATAGAATAAGTTGCTGACCTACAGTAAACCACTGACTAAGGTTGTCAGGCTGGCTCATGTCTTAATCTGAAATATAAAAGTGACTTTATGTGTCCAACATTGAAAATGCAGGGCACTCTCTGTGTAACCAACAAGAATTATATCCTTGCAGATGACACCTAACTTCCCTGCAACAGGACAAGATAAAGAAATTACAAAAAGAGCTTTCTAAATATATCGTTCTCGCTTCCTTGTGTAGAAGAGTACCAAATAATAAATGATGTAAGAATAAAAAAATGTTTCTAAAGATGGCCACCTGCCATTGTATGCCTTAGCATAATTAAGGTCATTTAGTAGGGCAGTGACTTACCTCTTCCACAGGACCTCTTGCAGGCTGATCTTGGTAAAGATGTTAAACAAGCAATACATTTTTAAAAAGTGATCACCCTTCAAATCACACAAACCAAAAGACTAAATTTCATCTGCTTTGAAAACAATTTTTTTTATGCCATACAAAATCAGCAACACAGTAGTCATCTTTCTATTTAAAAATGGCACGGTAGGAGGATGCTTTCAGGGTGGTTATTTTTCCAAAGATTACGTATTCTTTATGGCTTAAGTACAGAGGCTGCCTAGCCTCGTTAGGAAGCTGGGTTGACAATAACTTCAGAGAATCTATGCAAATCTGTACATTAATACATCTGATGATTAATAGCGTGTGAATTTCTCACAACTCAGATCCACTTATATCTAATTAGAGGCAAGAACTCTGCTAAAGCTTCTAGTCAGAAAGAGACCCAGAATCTCTTTCCGGAAAATATTTCTCTCATTTGCACTAGTCTGTCCTAGGGAGAAATACAGAAAGATACAATTTCTCTACTCTTGTTTCTCATGTAGATGTTGACAGAACTTCTAACTTGCTTTTGAAATCTTCATTCTGAGGAAAGTTAAAGGAAGTATAAGAGGATGATAAAATCTGGCAGATGAGATTTGGCACAAAATGCCTGAAAAACAAAAGCATATATGACTCATGAAAAGACATGGCATCCTTAGACGCATCAGAAATGTAGACAGAAGATGCATTGCACACAACAACTCACAAACCTGCAGTTTTTCACATGATTCAGAAACCAGTCATCACAGCTGAAAGATATCCTGGGCATCAGAAATCCAGGACAACCCCAGGTTGTGTTTTAATGACTGGTGTTCATTAATAATGGCTGGCGGTTTGGTGGAAAATCAGCTGTGGTCCACTTGCAAGTCCTTGTGAGCTTATTCTTGCATGAAAAAGCCAGCACAACATTTGACCATGTAGTCAACGGTGTGTGGTGGTGGCTCTTCAGGAGCTGAGAACGACACAGCTCCAAGGCTGAAACATTTTCTTACTTAAAATATTACTAGGGCACCTGTACTGATGGTGCACGGTAGCTTGCAATTTTGAAACTTTCATTGTATTTGTTCTGTGAATCAACATAGGATTTCACTGTTCAACATTCTTACGTTGGCGCCTTTAAGTAGCAGCCAAGTGACAAAACTTTGTACATGATCATTTTATAAATGAGAAGACATAAACCTAAGGCCAACAAATGGAACTCAGGATTTTGGGATTTACATTTAATTTATTTTAAAACTGCTAGAATTCTATTTAAGTCCAATTATACGCATTAAAAAAAAAAAAATTAAGATATACTTATTTTTAGCACCATAATTTTTGTGGGACATACAAATTTGTACTTCATGCTTATAATTTCTTTCCTATTATTAACCCTTTCTTCAAACTGGCTGGGGTTAGGAGCTCTCCCAGGGAGATTTCAGCCTGTACGGTGGCACTGGAGCTCCCCTTCCTCCCCCTGCCCCCCTTCACCTGAGTACTGGAGACATTATCCCAGTGCAGTTCTCTCCAGAGCCTCACTGAGGAGGGAGGAAAAGGAGAGGGTAGCCCCAGAGCCCCAGACAGACACTGCAATACCCCTAGCAGGCCTTGAGGACGGGAGGAAGGACAGAGCGGTGCAGCGCTGGGCAAAGACTAGGAGTGAGGGTATCGTACAGGTACCGGCATCTAATGATCCTGATGCTGTTGCTTAGTGGATAAATGCAGAATCATCCCTCCCACTGTATGTTTGTTGCCCATCACAGCTGAAACGCTTGGATCAGTTTAGTTATGTCCTCCTCTAGCAGGAGGACAGCAAATGCCAGACAAACGTCTTCTGCAAGGATAGTTCAAATGGTTTTACTCAAAAGTCTCCTTCAGAGTTGTGACAGCTCAGTGGACGCAAGTGGCGTGGCTTTCTTTTTGCCCCATCTTTGGCTGGTACAGGATACCATACACAGAAACACTATGTACTAGCCAAGCTTGGGATCCGGAGGGTCATGAAGCTGAGGTTCATCACCGAGAATGGCTGCGCTTGGGTATGAGCATCACAGAACTGGGACCGAGGTCATTTATTCACAAGAAGAGACAGGGTAGAGCTAGTAATGTGCAATGTGCACACCACGGGGACATACACAGGATATTATGACAAGAGATGGGTGAGCTTTGCTGAGCTTTCAGCAGCAGGGAGAGCTGGCATGTGAAGCTACTGTGTGGATGAAGACAATTCACTGTAATGCTGTACAGCCACCCACTGACCAAAGAAGTTTAAAAAACAACCTTGTCCTACTATGCAAGGATTTAAAGCATAAACCCTGACATTAATCTCTAACATTATCATAATCTTGGACATTAAATAACTACCATTTTATTTCAACTCTACAGGGATTCCCTAGAATTTCTTTCATCAGGAATGGCTAAAACATTCCCGAGACCCTTTGTACCAGTCTGGCACGTGTGATGTATACTGGGCCTGCTTCTTTACTCCACTGTATCAGTTTTATTCCAGTGTAAAACTGATATAATAGAGAATCAAGGCTCCAACCTCTGTGTCTGATTCGCCAGACCTTAGCTTTAGCACAGAAGAAAATAAATCTGTGTATCTGTTACATATTTCTTGTCTTATCTCCAGAGGCAAATTCATTTTGGATAGGTGCCCTAGGGAGCAGGAAAGACTGTGTGTTTTCAGTTTTTGTGATGTTTGTTGCTTCTTTGATCAGAAGATTACATAGTAATCTCAACAATAAAATGAACTCCAAACAATAACAATCCTCCAAAGTTTTAGCTGTGTGAAGAAAAGTCTCCTCAGTGAAGACTTTGAAAAGAAATAGGAGGTGATGGAGAGGTTAATTTGGATGTAATTTTATTCTTAAGGTGATTTGACTCATGACTGGGAGCAGCAGCACTGAAGAAAATGCATTGAGCCTCTCTGATGGGACTTGAACTCAATCACTAGCAAAGGTCCTATCAATAAGCCTACCACAGTGGTCCATGACTCCCAGGAAGCATGGTCAGTGAGCAGGTGATGGGACTACTGCACACGTGCAGTCCTCAGCAGCACAGCCCAGATGGGTATTATGTGTTGCTCTGCCCTCTTCTCTCCATCCTCTGCTTCTCTTTGCCCAAACCAGCCCTTTAGAACTGCCTTTGTGCCTCCCTCCAGACCCAAACTTCACCGTTTTCTCCTGGTTTCTAAAAGTATATTCGGGTATAGCCTCATATATATATACGAACTTGTTTCCCAAAGCTAAGTTCTATGAAAAACAGGTAGATGCTTAGTGAAAACATTATTTCTCTTCATTCTTGTTCATGCTGCAAAATAGTAGCCTATTTTATACACACACACAACTGTAAGGGCCTCTCTCCCCAAACAAACATATGCTGATACTTGAATGGTTGTGGTTAAACTGGTGAGTGAGCTGGAAGTACAATCTGCTGGCACAAAGAGGGTTTTGGAGCCAGGTATGTGTTTCTCTCAGCTGTTATTTTTTCCAAAGCAGGCACGAAATTTACTCTTTGAAAAGACACTTCCTTTTTGAAATTGTTACTGGCTTTGAGAAAAATAACACATTTCAAGCTTTCTTTGCACATTGTAAGGAAACACAAACAGGATACAAGCTACATTTAAAAAATTCTCTGCCAGTCACCTTTAAAACTCTGCAATTTTCTGTAAAAGGACTCTTTTGCATTTTCTTCTATTAAATCCTTTGTGTCTCATGTATTCTCAGTGCTCTTTCTGCTCTATGGGAAGTATGTCTTAGCCATACAATATCACACTGGGGAGAAATTCTTTTATGATGTGACATACTATCACAGTACAGTCAATAGGAATCATCTGAGCTGGAGTCCTCGGAAGACAAGGAAAAAAACAAAACTTAAGATACAAAAAAATGCCACAATAAACAACCTGTAGCGATACACTTTTTCATAAAGGTATACCATAAAGGTATACCTAAAAAATATGTTAGAAGACCCAAAATATGAAAATTCTCTCCTGTACTTAGAATCATAGAATGGCCTAGGTTGGAAGGGACCTTTCAGATCATGGAGTCCAACCATCAACCTAACACTGCCAAAACCACCACTAAACCGTGTCCCCAAGAGTCACGTCTACCTCTCTTTTAAATACCTCCAGGGATGATGACTCAAACACTTCCCTGGGCAGCCTGTTTCAAGGCTTGATAACCCTTTCAGTGTAAAAGTTTTTCCTAATATCCAGTCTAAACCTCCCCTGGTGCAACTTGAGGCCGTTTCCTCTTGTCCTATCACCTGTTACTTGGGAGAAGAGACGGACCCCCAGCTCTTACAACCTCCTTTCAGGCAGTTGTAGAGAGCGATAAGGTCTCCCCTCAGCCTCCTTTCCTCTAGGCTAAACAATCTCAGCTCCTTCAGCTGCTCCTCATAAGAGTCATTGTCTAGAGCCCTCACCAGTTTCATTGCCCCTACATGTCTTTTCTGGTAGTTGTTCAATTCAAGATCTAGCTGAAGAAAATAAAGCTGCTATAAGAAAAGTCCCTTTCATCATTGAACAATCTTCCTCAGCTACAACATTTTGACTTCCTGTCATGCAGATCTCTTCCTAAAATGTAAGTCTGTACCCAGAACTATCAGTGCTAATGTCTTCCCAAACATTCCAAAGGGACCTTTATCTGGTCATCCAGGGTATGTTTATCTCCACATTTGTTATTTAAAAGTTGGCCATCTAGTTCAAATTAGTTGTCCAGGGAACCTCTTCAGTCAGTGGAGGGAGACAAGTATCTTAAATAGGCAAAGATACACATCTCAAGACATGTGTTCGACACGAATAGGAGGAACTGCCCTCTGGATGTTCCTGTGTCAGCCCACTAAATGTGAAGACAGCTCGCTTAGACAATCTTGACTTTTACATGACTGAAGATCAATGAGATGAAGCTCACCACAAAGGTACTGTTGCAGTGGGGCTGCTGTAAGACTCAGATTCACTCCACCTTTCTTTAGATACACTTCCAAAGCATCTACGGGAGGAGTCACTTGCCTGAGGGACCTTCTATAGAGACTGAAGAATAACAGTCTATTCAGGCAGCCTAAGATCTGCTGGGACACTGCAGCAGGAGCCAAGAGCGAGCCTTTTCCATTTTAGGAAACCTGGACAAGCGGTTAACATTATGTGGGTTGAATCCCAGCGTAAACCCCACTAAACTATGGATTTCCACATTTACTGTGCAGCACTGCTGTAAGATAAACAGTACCCAATAATAAAGCAATGTCATAGTTGTCTAAAATAGCAGCTCTTAGAGATTTTTTTACAGCAGAGCAAACCAGATGTTGACTTTATGGATGTGATAAACTGTTTTAAAAATCGTAGTACAATAGGATTTCAGCTGTTAGCACAGATTCTGCTAAGTAATTGGTATATGTCCGAGGAGAGAATTTGTCCTTAATGGCTACACTTCTGTTTATTTTTAAGTGGCAGCATAAAAATGTCAGCCAGCATGAAGTATTGGAGCCAAGTGGTCTCCTGCTATGTTTATTCATTTCAGTGCAGAGCCATTTTAGCTTTGTTTTTTGCCATTCAGGTGTCTGTGCACCACATTGGCCAGTATTTCTGCCTGCAGTAGTGCAGTGAGTGGAGATACGCGCAGGGCTTGTGTGTCAGACAAAAGCTGCTGAAGTGTTTCTGGATGAAAGCTTGTCCTGAAAAGTATCAAAGCCAAGGATCCAAACGAAGCATCCAAATCAGCACACCAGGACTCTGACTAACCCCATAACTTCAAGTTGTTACGGGTCAGCATTCTTGCCCACTCCACAAACAGTGCTCTGTAACACTACTCTCAAGGGTAAGCAGATTCGGCTGAATGCAGAAATACCTTTCTTCCACCAATTTCCCCTAGACCAAGTCCTACTCTGAAGTACGGCTCCTTGGTTACTTCTACTATTGCTACTTTCACTGCTGTTATCTCAGTCCTGTTGGATCACGGCACAAGAAAGCAAGTGCTGCTGCTAAATGAGGCTGGCCTCCAACGTGCAAAGACCCAAGCCCAGATTAGTCCAGTCCTTCAGCTTAACTTTACAAACCTCATTAGTTAAAATCAGATACCCACCCTCCTTCTCCTTCCCCTTCCCCTTCCCCTTCCCCTCCTTCCCTTTCTCCTTTGACTGCATCTCCTTACCAAACTCTCCGTATAGTCCTGCAGGACGTGCTCACTCCAAGGCACCTCCTGTTCATTTGTCTCCTTTCATCACTAAGGTAAAAACAGGATTCTGCTGGCATCTGAGGAAAACGTAAGCAAGTAATACATAAAGAGAAATTATGAAGTAGTGTAATTCATACAGATGAATCAGACTAAAAGCTACTTTTCTCCCTATACATGGAACAAGATTTCTATGCTTCTAAATAGTATTCTTACAATTGCATATAAATTGACTTTGAGGCTCTCCCGCGGTCACTGTGGACATTTTCCCATCACCAGTGATTTTCAAGTGCTTTCCAACAGTCTTATTTTTTTCTGTGGTAAGGTAACAATATGAAGGTAAACTACCTTACTTTGAAGGAACATTAAAACCAAATTTATTATGGCATGTGTTGTTTAACTGCTGGGAGTTGAGGATGTTATATACAGGAAGTTTACAGGAAAGCTGAGAGCTAAGGGATTTCTGCATATTAGTTATGACACCTCTGGGAATATTTAGATTTTTAATCAGAACTCAGGTGGGCTTCAGTGACATCAATTTTATCCCGAAACAAATATTATCATGCTATAGGCAAATAGTACTGCCTTGTTCCTAGATAAGAAAAACTTCATTTTTATAAAAAATAACGTGCTGACCAATTTTATAAAAAATAGGTGAACTTCTCTGCTGTGCTGAAAGATTGTATAAGGTTTATGCAAAACTTTATTCTAAGGCTACACAAAGACCTCAGAATAGGATGTGAGGGGGTGTGTATACATATATGGCTTTCATCCTCAAAACACTATGCTGATAAAGGCAACAAAAAACTGGGATTGTTGTGCCCCGGTTGGTTAGCCTGTTAAATGTTCACGCTAATAGATATAGTTACTAGCTGAAAAAACAGCTCTTGAAGTTGAGATTGTTATATATCAGAGTTAGAGATAAGCAGGATTTATTAGATTTAAACTAGAGCACAAGTAGGTAAGTTGGTAGGTGTTTATCTACTAGTACTGTTTCCAAATTTCAACCAAAGGCAATTAATCTCTTTCTTGGAATAGAGGGAGCCACAAGATAGGAAAAATAGTTATTTATTCATGTTAGACAATTTAGATGGGTTTAGCAGCTTTACTAATCCAATGGCTTGAAGTAGGAATTTGGAACGTGGCATAATACAAGCGTGATCCTACTGATCTGTCTTTGGCTTTCTCTGTGAAATGCTGCCTGCAGCAGAGCAAGCTGTTAGCCTGAACTTGAAAGGAAATGAGGCTTATTCAATTAAGGTCTCTGTCAATCCTTCACTAATAACTTTTGAACCAGATGGCCAGTTTGAAAAAAAAAACAAACGAAAACAAGGGGACTGAAGCCTCTGCAGCCTGAAGTTCCTAAAAGCTTTCAGAAAAGAAGCAAATACAAAAAGAACAACTAAATATTGCATACCCAGAGGAGAAGACAGGTGAGCTCAAGTTACTTGTTGTGTCTGGCCTGCCAGGCAGCTCTTCAGCAGTGTTTCAGCCAGGGAATTAGGACCCTGGTACACCCAGGGAATTAGCATCCCAGCAGCTCAGGTGGTCCTGAGCACACAGCACACGCTTTCTCTTGCCTTGCCCATGGGAGGAAACTGAGGACAAAGCTGGGAAAAAAAAGGCTTAAGGAACCCAAAGGGGAAAAAGGCAAAGTGTTAGGGGCTGTGAGGGAGGCCAGTGAGGCCTCCCAGGTGAGGGCAAAGGGAATATGTGGTAACACAGACACAAATTGATAGGAAATGAGATTTAAATAGTGCTGCTGCTCATGTGGCTTCCTGCTTATTAAACATAATCATTGTGGTATCACACATAAGCCTTTTTGCTGAACTGACCTTTGGCAAGAAGGTCACAAAGTCACAAAACCTGTGATACATATATATACATATTCATATATACATGTATGTATTTAGATCTGATTAATACTGCTTTACCTGAACCTCAGGGACATAAAAATATTTCTGGTGGCAACAAGAAGGGCACTTTAGGTAAAGGGAAGAACAACAATAAAAAGTGAAAATTCTCTTTTTCTTTCCTAACTGTAAGATGAAATTTTGGCTTGCAGTATTTAGATTTTAAATACTTGTAGCTTTTTTGATATATCTATCACAGTGAGCATGAAAGCTCTTCCAGAAAATTAAAACTGATTCTAAAATACCTACAATATTATCAGTCAAGAATTCCTTTATCTTTTGCACAACCTCAATAGAAGGCGAGCTTGAAAGATGCTCTGTAATGTAACAAATTGAGTTTGCAGACCTACAAAGAAGGGAAATGAGTACAATGCCAATTTATTTCACTGCATATTTTGTTATTGTGAACTGTATCTTAATTTTTCCTACTGCTTTAACGTTGCTGCTATTGTTATTAGACAATATATATTCTATATCAAAATGTGTTACAGTTATATCACAGAAAAAAACACCGACCAGTAATAGATGTCAACAGAAAATGCTAGAAGCCGTGTAGTTAACCATTACAGGGCAGACATTTTGGAGACAACCTGCAGATAGGAGAAAATGTTCCCTTGTTCTAATAATTCAGTAGTAGTGGCTTTATGCAATGACACACTGGGTTTATATTACTGGAGAGAATTCTGTCTAAATGTGAGTATATTATCTACATAAATATCAAGTTTTTACATACCTCACTTAGCCCTTGACCTGAGTCTGACCATGAGTGCCATGGGTCAGTCTTGTATTAGATGCTTCGTGTTTTCTTTTATTATTTTTATAAATATTGCCTTCTAATTGCACTGCGGGTTCCACTGTAAGCTTTCACAAGTGGCTAAACTTTGCAGCCTGTTACAAACTAGGGGCAGGCTATGTTCTCGTCTCCTTCTCAGTCTCACCCATTTATTGACCTTCTTTGAGGCTAGAAGGCCTAGGCTACTAACTTAGACTAGGACAACTTAAGCAAAATAAACTCCACTGGAAACTTCAAAACCCAAAGATATAAGGAAGACTTTTTCCATTGATCTTTCTGGATTGTGGCTGGAGGCATTAAAAACCTTACTGTTTCCTGGCACCCTGGGTCTCCGGTAGGCTAATGGTGTGTATTTTCCTCTTTTATTGCTTGTCTTACAGTATGCCCTGTCTAACTCCCACCCAGCCCCAGCCCCTCCTGTCTTTTGATCTCAGTTTGATTGCTTTGCTCCTTTGCTGACTAGATTCTCACAGCTTACGGGGAGCTGTGATTGAGAAAGCGGCTCAGAACTAGGCCCGTCATAGTATAATTTAGGAACAAATATAATCATCCCCACCACATTATATGAGTTTTGAAAAGGTTACAACTCAGAAAAATTACTAATGCTTTTTTGTACTGAAAAGATAACAAAATAGCTTAAGCACATTTTAGCTATCTCTACCTGAAATAGAAATGCACTTCCTGAAGAGAGATTATCTGTAAAGATTTAGGAAATCAAATCACAGGTTTTAGGAATGTCGAACAAGAAACAATCTGCCAATTGTGTTATATTACTCCCTTTACAAACTAACCAAGCCTTATTTTAAAAACAGCTGGGGAGTTCCTTTGACTCTTGTATTTCCTATCCTAGAGTCATAGTTTTCTGATGTTTGGAAATTTTAATTTTTAGCTTCAGTTTTCCTGTGAACAGGTTATATACGTTTGTCCTTGAGTCATTACTGCCAGTTAGCTGCAGAATCTTCACCTTCTGTGGCATTTACCTCTCTTGCCAAAACCCCATCATATCCCTCTGCTTTTGTTTCGTTAACGTAAATACACCAGTTCTTTTTATTCTCTTGACATAAACAGGTTCCTTGTTCTCCCGATTCTCTCAGTATTCCCACCTCCCAGTACTGCAAGCCAAGTCTGTGTTTCTAGGAATGGAAAACTGTAAACACAATATTTATACCAATAAAAATTATGTAGTACCAGGGCATGAGGACACAAGTACAGGATCATCCACACTATCAAAACACCAGCCTGTTCCCTGGCACAACTTTAGCCCACGCTATCCATCCAGCATTCCTCTGGACAACGCACGGTTCAGGGGACAGAGCAAGTCTTGGCTGTTCCCAGTAGATGCTTTGAGATGAATCCTGGACTTGTCTTTTAGGCCTGGCAGTTGGGAAGGGGGAATGCAGTTGAAGCTTATGAGCCATTTATTTACTAATATAGCCACAGAATTTCAGACATTAATGAGACTTCATTCACATGCTGTCACAGCAGACACTCTGATACAGTTGATGACTGCATTTTCTGTTTTCATGGACACATTACATGGACGACATCACACCAACTGACCTTTCGCAGTTGAGGCACTTAGAAGCTGCTTTTATTTACACTGCCATTTAATTATAGCTGAACTAATTTCTGATAACTCATTTCAAAGTATTTTTCGATGACCACCTTTTCAATAACATCACATCACAAAGCCAGTTTAGTACGGTACCGTTTCTGATCGGTTCTGTGGCTGTTTGGTGCATGTTCTTGTTAGATACCAGGCTCAGAAATATCTAAATTTTACCATTTGTTCTCCAACCTATACCAGAATACAGACTAACACCTAAGTGAATTGCATCTATGTCTAAATTGAAACCTGAGGGGAGATCTCTGGCAAACTTCATTCACTCCCTTCAGGAAACATTCTTTTTTTAACAATCAATCATCAAAAGGGATAGTAAAGCTAATTTTTTTCTCTTTGTATCCCCTTTTATAGGGGACACCCCTTTATAGGGTCTAGCATTTAGCAATCTTTTCCACTCCTAACTGCCTTTAACATTTTTTCTGAAGATGCAATTTCTACTTACTTATTTCTGAACATTTTCTGCTTTACAAAGATGATTGCTATCCACTGTGTCCCTGTTGTTCATATAACACCTAGTTTCCTGTTCTGCGTTGGTTGTTCTAATTTCTTTCCTTTCTTTTGTGTAAGCCCCTTATAATTACTGTATAGATACTTCAATTGCTTTTTACTGATTGTACCCAATTTCCCAGACAGATGAGACACAGTCCTTTTTATATCTTTTTTTCATTAATATGAATACTTTCTTCTAGCTAGCAGTGTTTTCCTGCTCTTTGACCTATCCTTTTTTTTTGTTGTTTGTGTACTTTTTAATCAGATCTTGTTTTCTTTGTGCTGAAACCAGGTGTCTCTTCCACTCTTCATAATTCCTCTCACTTCTTCACTCACATAACAGACTCCCAAGAGACCAGTATCCCTAGTGCTCAGTAATGTTATCATAAATGTTTTCCAGGAGCTAGTTATCCTAAAATCTTTTTTTTTTTTTTCACAGAGAAAATCCTTGGCTGCATTATATTATTATGACTATGTCACAGAATTGTAAGAAAGGTAAACTGCAGGAGCCACCACAGATCATCAAGTCCAACCTTGCTGCTCCAGGCAGGGGTAGTTTCAGGGATAGATCACAGGGTGTGGAAGCAGCAGCAGGAAGGATCAAAGCCAGGAGAAGAGCAATAGGAATGATTGCTTGTATTGAAGGCACCTAGAGATTAGCAGTTCATCATGATCCTAGCACATAAATATCAGCTTCTCAGGACGCCCAGATCAGAGACAAAGAACACTGAGTAAATGCTGACAACTCATAGAGCTGAGGCAGGATGGAGAAACTCATCACTGAGATGCCCTAAGGGGTACAAAAAAGCACATGTAAAAATCAGCACGTAGCTCCCAACCTAAGAAGAGATCAGGAGACAAGATGAGGTCTCAATAGCTGGCAGCCTTGTCCTCCAACAGGACTCCTGGACAGACCACCTGGATCCAAGCATCCTGATGCCTACATGCTGGACAGACTACTTGGGTATACGTGTCCTGGTGCTTGTCTGAAGGACTGCAAGAGACCATGAGTGCAATCAGTACTGTTTTAAAGTAAATCACCTTCCAGTCCGCCTTTCAGGGGGTACCAAGAGCATGGTTGCACCCTGAGGGGAGATGAGCCAGGAGCTGAGGGTGACCGTGCACAGGCAGGGGTACTGCCCTCACCAACTGGGCACACTCCCACCGTCCCTGAGCAAGGTGAGCAGAGCCAGGCTGGCAGGAACAGGGTCTGGTGACAGCCCAGTGACCATCAGATGAATGCAAAGGGATGGGTCAGGTCCAAGATAAGCCCAGGCAGTCCCATTAGCAAGTCAGCAAGGGACAGGGCTGGGCAAACACTTACCCACAGCATAGCTCAGGCAGGACCCAGCAGAAATGGGACTCCAGGGCCCCTGGGAAGAGGGTGGGGGCCCCAAGTGAGGCTCATCAGGGCAATTAAGATTTATTGACCACTCAGGGCCCTGACATCCACAGCATCTTTCAGGTAGATTTGGTAACAATGTTGCAACATTATTTTGTACTCATCCAGTTGATTTTTAAACGTCTCAGAGGCCAAAGACTCACAGACCCCTGGGCAACACGTTCCAGAGCTAAACTGTGTTCATGGTAAAGCTTTTTTTTCTTATGTGTAAATCAAAATTTCCCTCACTGGAGCCTGGAACTGCTGCTGCTTCTTCTTTCACTATGCTGGCCCTGCCTTTTCTAAAGGCCCCTTTAAATAGTGGAAGGCTGCTCTTAGAGCCCACTGGAGCCTTCTCTTCTCTAGGCTGAATCCGCTTTGCTTTGCCTATCCTCATATGCCATATATTCCAACTCCTTCACCAAATGGTTTAGTAGACCTCTGCAGTCTGCTGACAACTCCCTTGCATGGGGCAGGGCCCAGCCTTTATAAAGTGTTTGAGATGTGACCTCACCAGTCTTAAGCAGAGGGTAAATGAAGAAGGTAAATGAAGGGTAAATGAGTAGAGGACAAATGGAGAGAGATGCTCCATTTCCTGAGCATCTCTCCCTAGCTTGCCATAATCATCCCTGATCTGTTCCAGGTCATGTCATTTGTCCACAGAAGAGTGACAACCAGAGGAGACTTTTCTGGTTCATCAGCCTACAAATGTACATCAAATTGTATCTCAGTCACTCTTCAAGATTGCTGTAACAGCCAATGTGTCTATAGCTTGCTTATGACCTTGGTATATGAAAATCCCTAACATTTTCCACTTATATGCCTCCAGGCACCTTCAACTTAACCTATATGTAGCTGTAACTTACTTGTAACATTTATTGATCATCTATTAATTCCACATGAAGTATTTATAAATGTACCCTTCATATAAAGCATAATTCATTCATCTACAGAAATTTATTGTTTGGGGGGTTATATTATATAAAACAGATCTTTATTATTAACAGAATGAAATTACAGTGTGCTGTAAAAATCATTCATGATTATAAAGACAGAGAAACTATGCTGACATGCTTAATAGTACTAGAAATTGAATAGTATAGCTATTATACTGTATATATAATATATAGGGTTTTATGGCTGAACAGCCTTTGGCTTCATCCTTTATTTAATAGCTATTTTGATCCACCATGTTGCTCTAACTTCTAGCATAATTCTCTATAAATCATGGAGCACACTTAAATGGTTTAATTAAATCAAAGAAACAAATATAGCCATACCTACATAAAACAGTAAAATATCCAGGAGAAAATTTCAACAGATAGATAGTCCCAGAAAATTTGTACTGAAAAATATTTAAATCACCACTAAAGCAACTGCAAAGAGGAACTGTGAAATAAGAACTCATAGAGGGAAAGTGCATAACTAAGAAAAAAAGCTCATTCAGTGAGAAAACTGCCTTTTCATTCCTCAAAGTAAGAGATTTTAAGACCTGATACTTATCGTATATGAAATACTGTATTTCTACTAACTTTCAGTACTTGACTTAATGGCAGGCTGATTTATACTACTGGGCAACCTTGCTCTACATCCATTAACGTTACATAGTTTGACGCAGAATCTCTATTTCACATTTTTTCCCAAGAGTTCAGCCTTGCCTACAAGACGGTTACCTTGCAGTAAGAATATTCATTATAGTCGTGTCATACTAACGGGGATGCTTCATCCATGTTCACTGATCTTTTACTTTACCACGATGCATTGTTTCTATACAGAGAACGGAATTTATTTTGAATGACAAACTCAACCTGGGGAGGAGGTATGCTGCTCTCTTCACTCCCCTTTCAAGCGCCATGCTTTGGAGGACAGCTTCTATGAAGGCCTGGAGGATACTTAACAGAAGCCAGTTAGGCTGGAAGGCAATGTAATTCCGAGTATGGAATCAAATTTTTAAAGTGGCAGGATTTGTTTCCAGACATCACTGATAATATAATTTTATCAAAATATAATCCTGATGTAATTTTCCATACTCTTTCTAAAGAGTCTTCCATGCTGCAAGGACAGTGCTCGGGAGCAGGGTACAACTTGTACCTTCTGTCTTTGATAAGTCATCACTGGATGACTGCACCTTTCGGGGACAGCCACAGCCACTGACGGCGGTTTTCAAAACGGCAGCTACATCTTACCACTGCAGTGAGAGAGATGGACGACACTGGGAACGGCTGTTGGAGCAGCTTCATTCTGTTCAAAACTGTTTCCAGACCTGTGAAAAACACCAATAAGACATATCAGGTACAGTCAGCTACGTAGCCGTAATCTAACCAGAAGGAAGGTGGGTACTTTCCTGGTGGTCTCTGCAGAGCCTGCCTCAGGAGCACCAAAACGTGCTCTCCCCTGACAGCTCAGCTCAGCGCTCTGCATTGCTACTGGGAAGTTACAATGAGGTCGAGACAGCAAGAAATCTTGTGATGAAGACAGGTGTCATTATTTAATAGATACCCATATGTTTTAGGGCTTGCCAGGAGATTATTAGCGGTTTTGCTGCATCTTGGTGTACATCATCAGAAAGATCACTTCATGGTCATTGCCTGCATCATGGCTATCAGTTTGAGCAAATGGTGGAATGCAGGAAAGCACAACTCGGAAAGCCTACAAGTATACACTTGCCAAAGCATCAGATTTGTTTTCTTTGACAATTTTAACTCCAAAGACTTATTCCTACCAACATGGTACAATGATGCTATAGCTAGAGTAGATAGGTAAAACAATAATTTTGATATAAACACACCTTTTAGGTCAACACATGGAAAAAAATAGTGATATCAACTAACATCACAGGAGCCTGAGAAGTCAGATAAAAGGGAGGGAGGTAAAATCAAATTGCCTAATGATAACTGGACCAAAAATATATACTTAACACTCTCATTATGAATTCTAAGTTTTTTAAATCCATTTAATTACTACAGCGTGCCAAAGTCTAGTTAATTTGTACTTTATCTTTCAGAGATGTACTAGCCTCAGAGCCACAGTTAAAGAAGGTTTCATGATTCCTTAATGATTTTAATTATGTACTCTTTATAAAAAGTTGTCTATTTAGAGAAATGTATGGTGGGTTATAATGGGTAAGAAATGGTGAAGCTCCTTGAGCATTGTATTTTGAGAAAGCTTTCAGACATTATCAATAACAGATAATTTTCATATACATCAGCATTATACACCTTTCTGGTTCTATGAATCAGATAAAAAGATCCTAACAGCATTTTAGTGTTGCACTACTCCCAGGGCAAGTATTACATGAATATGACCACACTGATGGAGATCTGATGTATACTTTAATTTCTACTAAGTTTACATCAATGTAAGACTGTTCTCAATTAAAATGCTGCAGAGCATCAGCACCCAAGTTATGTATAAAGTTTGTGGTTTTGACTGAAAATCCATTCAAAAATCAATGTTTATTTTGTATTTCTGGTGCTTGCCTTCAGCCTCTCCTTTCCCTGCAGAGCTGTCCCTGTGTTCTTTTCCCTGGACCATCCATTACCAACTTCCTCAACAGTTTCACCCTTCTGATCAACTTTAGTAGCTAAAAATGACCACAAATTGCAGCTAGCAGTTTGGGAAGAGAAAGGCAGAAATGCGTTGGAAGAGCGTCACAGAAGACAGGGGAGAAAAAAGACTGCAACTGAGCAGCAGGTTGAAACCTTCTGGTCCAAGAAAGCACTGCTGGTGTTTATTGGTAAAATTTGAAATCTATTAAGCTCCAGTATGCAAGAAAAACTTCACCTGGTAAGCTGTAAGCCTTTCCAGAAAATTAATATTACAAATGTCTAAACGCATATTTCAGTTTACTGGAAACAAAATGTGTTAGGAAGAGAAAGGGAGGACGCTTGCAAAGTTTTCTACTTGAATAACAACACACTTAAGTCTTTTCAAAATTGTTCAGCAGACGTGGGCTGATAGGTAATTGAATCAAAAAGGCCAGTACAAGAATGCTGAGTCTACAGATAATTTGAAATTCTTATACCATTTCTCCTGAGCTGGGGAAAAATCCTTTTCATTCTAAGAAACAAAATTACGGAGACCTTGAAAACCCCGATACAAACAAGTTTATTTGTACTGATGATGTGGCGCATGATTTGCTGTGTCAGATCTTAACAACATTCCACCTACCCAGTATTAGCAAATGTTGGGAGCTGAATTTCTATTGCAATTTCACAAATCTAGACTTCTTTTTTTTTGCCTCAGTTGTATTTCTTTGTGTTCCTCAAATGAAACGAAGTGGTAGGAAACATCTTTGACTTACCATGTAAACAATTCCCAGCAAATATTAAACCTTTCTGCCTGGAGCTACTGGCAAAAGGATGTATTGTGAACAAAAAGCCAAAATGGCAAGAATGCAATGTTTTCAGTTGTTCCCGTCTTTCAAGTGCTTCACATGGGAGCCGTGCCAGGCGGCCCTCACTGAAAACAGGAGGCCTAAAGTACCAGCCAGGATGCAAATGTTTGTCTTCTACAGTTCAGAAGAGAGCACCGTGCTGATTTGGTGGTGGCAGCTGAATGCCAGTTTCAGAAACCATTACACCCACGGACCACCTAAAGGCAGTCATGGCTTACAGTTGCCAACTTCGGTCCATGTGCACTTGCAGTAGGAGGTTCCTTTCCAGCACCTCCCGCTCTTCTATACAGCTGCAGCAGAGCTGACTTGCTGTAAACAGAGGCTGAAATTCTTTCTCAGAGAAGGTCCAACATATTGGACAAACTTTGGATTATCTGCCTTGAAGTGTTGAAGTTTTTAGAGTACGCAGGTTCTAATCAATTTACTTCTACTTCACGTGATAGAAGCATGACTGTGACTGCCCTGAATTTCTCCTTTGATGGCTCAAAAAAGCAATTTATCTGGCAACCGTGTTGCTAGTATTTTGAAACGATTGGGCAAAATAGCTCAGATGGGAAGGAACTGGGAGATGGGTGTGTGACTTAAGAGAGGATCTGAATCTCAAATTTCAAGGGAAATGTTTATCAGGGGAAAATGATTACTTTAGTTATTCAAAAGGAATTACAACATGTTGTCCTTTCTCCTAAGAGAAAATTATTTATATATGAACCAAGTTCTTCTGCACTTGAAAATCATGGGTGTGTTGCTTGACAGATACACTTGACCGAAGCTGGAAATGAAAATACGCTTTTTGCCTTACTTTCTTTCTAAATGTCACTGCATAATGTGATCTGCTATATGCCAGCAAGCGTGTACATAATAGTCACAAACTTGCTTTTTTAAGTACCATCTGGAATGCATGTGTCTGAGCACAGCCAGAGGAGAAATTCAGCAAAGTACTGAGTGCCGCATACAAATCAAACAGCGTGCTTCTTTTCTTGTGGTAGTTCGTTAGAAATAAAATAAAAA
>VYZM01009052.1:183374-200483 GCA_013398915.1 Dromas ardeola
CCCCAGCCGCAGCCTGACTCTTGGGGCACTGCCGGCCTACTCGGGCTCGGCTGGGCCGCGCCGGCTCTTGGGCCGAGCCCTCCCGGCGGGGGCAGGCGAGTTGCAGCGGGAGGGAAGGGCCGGCCTGACAGCCCGGGGCGCGGCGCCGGCAGGGGCAGGCGGTGGGGCCTCCCCGGGGTCGGTGGTTGGGGTGACCTGCGGCGAGGTCGGGCACAGCGGGGCCCCGTCTGAGGGCTGGCGGCGGCACGGGCAGAGCCCCAGCGAGGTGGGGGGGAAGGCAGAGGGGGGTGCGCTTCGAGGGGGAGACAGTCTGGAGCCTGGAGCGGTCCCACGCTTGGAAGCTCAGTGATCTCCCCGCTTCCATGGGGGAGCCGGTTCACGGGGGAGCCGAGGGAGTGGTGTGGGGGGGGTTCGGTGGCCGGAATAATGTAACAGATCCCTAGCTGGGGGCTGGCAAAAGGGCCGGGGTAGCTGCGGGGCTGCTGTAGTCTGGGGAGAGGGAGAGGAGCCAAGTTTCATCTGCCTGTCTCTTATTTTCTCATTTAATTTAACTTCTCACTTGGTCAAATATTCTCGTGATCCTCAGTAGTAACACGTGAACTAGCCTGTGGGCGCTGTGGCTGTTGATCTGCATATAATAGGCCCCTTTAAAAATGCCTACCTCTTGAAGTATTAAGACCTTACTCTAGTAGCTCCTATGGACACTGATATAAATCTTTCTCTAGTTTTTAAGATTTCTCTCTGATCCCGAATTAAAGACCTCAATATAAAACGAGGTGTTGGTTTCTTATTGATAACAAAGGAAGTTTGGGATCACTGACATATTGGCATGGCACTGTTTCAGTGAAAATGGATTTTCGTTAAATTTAGGCACATGGAAGAAAATAGTGTAAATTTGGAGAAGTTACCATTTAGGCCAGTATTGTGTGAGTGTGTGCAATAAGCATGTGCTTTCGTTAATGTCTTCCTCAGTAAATCTTGATACGTGAAATGTGGGGAAACATCAAAGCATTATTAGGGCCAGGCTCGCATTTTATTTTGGTAAGATTCATTTGTAAATATTTTAGATTCTGTGAAACTTGGAAACACAAAGCCTGATCTAATGTTTTAACTGGAGAAGGAAGTAAGTTTGATGCGGGACTAAAAGGAGGAGCAAAAAGTCAGTGAGACCCATAATAAACTTAAATTACCACACAATTTAATTAGTCTTGTCTTGCTATCAGAGTTACTGATACCGTGGGTTTTTCCATAGAAATGAGAATAGTTGCCTCGGTTAATACATGAGTTTAACTTCTTTGAGGCAAAATGTTAGAAAGTTAGGTTTTTTACATTTGGGCTCTTCGGGTGAACAGTGCAGAGGAATAACTGCTGCAAAAGACAAAGTAACATAAGGAATTCTGTTCTCTTATTCAACTTACGTACATTCAAGGAGCGTGTTAATAATTCTACGAGTGTATTAGTTTGACTTGGAACTGGAATTGCACAAAACAGGTTGGCATAATCGAGATAGGGCCTAAAATTAAAAAGATTCTTTTCCACTGGATGAGTGGACACAGGGGCAAGGGCAATCTGCTGAGGTTTAGATTCATAGGGTTCAAGAATGTCAAGCTCTATACAGTAATTCTGAGTGATCTGCCTTTTGAATTAGTAACTTTAGTAGGGCACTGGTTCTAGCAATTTGATTACGTAGGTGTGTAGTATATTGTAATTGTAGAACAGTGAATGCAGTTCCTGTAAAGGAGAAAGGTGTGTTTTGAGCAATTACAGAGCTGGTAGTGCAACCTCAGCCATAGGATTTCAGGAAAAAATGTTGATGGAAAAAGCAAGACCTGGAGACAAATGGAAAAAGCTGTATGCATTTATCAAAGGTATGCCAGGTTGGACTGGTTCAATTTCATCTTTTCAATAATTGATTTTGTGGACATATGAAATTGAGGTGACTTGTCAGTGAACTTCAGTAAAGCTGCAGGTGCCACAAAGAAATACATTAAAATTCAGAAAAATGTGGATTGACCAGAGAATTACAAAGGTGGTTGAAGAAAGGAGGTTAAATAAGATAGTGCTGAAAAGAGGTATTGGAGTAAGGAGTTATTAGTGGAGCTTGTAAAGACTGGTACTGTGATGAATTTTATTTTATTTTTTTAGTGGCACCAGGTGTTCAGTGTGCTAATGAAAGCTGCTGGTGAGACAACATTATTAAGTGCCTGCAGCAGGGAAATTTTAGACATTTAAGAAGGACTGTATGGTGAAGGGTTATGAGGTAAAACTGAAGAGCTCAAAGTACAATTGCAGGGTCAGGGTAATCCTTGCAGACTTCTGAAGTCTGGCAGGACTAACTCGGACTGCTGCAGGTGCACAGGGGAGCTCACACATCCCCAGATCATCCAGGGCTGGCTTGGCTTAGCAAAGCAGAAACAGAGACAGCCTAGGAAGAAAATGTGTGTGTGTGGAACCAGCAGAGGAGAGAGATTGAAGGATAGCATAAGAAGAAATGAGTTAAAATGACTGGCTGATTTCTAAACTGTAGTGTGGAGGTTGTCTGCTGATCAGTGGATGAGTGTGGTTCTGGAGTAGCCTTGCAACAGGAACAAAAGTAGGTGACAATAAAACAAATTGAAGACTGACCTTAACCTATGAACTGGCACGTGTATACATAATCTGACCTAATAGAGTAACAGGCAGATGGATTTAATGGGCTGGAGTGAACCACAGTCAAAGTAAAATATTGTGAATATTGTATCTGTTGTCTGGAATATTATTGTCAAATGTTAGTTAACTAAGTTTCTTTCTGAATGTCTTGAAGGATGGGGACTCAAGTTACACAGGAGTGCTTTTCAGAATTTAAATACTTATCCTTCCAGATGTTAGAATGGCTTTTAAGACTTTATATTTGTGAATTGATGGTTAAGATTAACTTCATAGGTAGCATCTGCCCAATTTTCATGTTGGTTATTCGAGAGGATCAATTACCAGTCACTCAGATAGGAGAATGGAACAGGCAGATTTTGCATCAGACCCTGTGTGCTATCTGTATTGTATTAGTTTCGCTTTACGTGTTAAATTACTTTGTGTCTAGAATTATAGCCTTTTTTTATATTTTTACAGACAGAAAAATATTAGTAAGATTATTCAATTGTTGAGGACCAATTTAGGCAGAGGAACCTGAAGACAATTGTGGCACATCGAAGCAAATTCAAAGTTAATTAAAATCAAGTATAAAGTCTTTTAAAAGCTCCATTTGGCAGGATTGGGATTTGATCCCACCTGATCACATGTGAGTACATATTATTTTTGCCTCAGAGTAGTGCAAGCAAGACAGAAAATTGAGTACATTCTTAGGACAAGTTTTAAGGTCCTGGTTTGTATCCAGTCAATTTCAAAAATTAACAGTTGCTGATCTAATTGAAGATGTCCCTGCTCATTGCAAGGGGGTTGGACTAGATGACCTCTAAAGGTCCCTTCCAACCCAAACTATGATTTTATATCTTACCTTCCAAGGTTTTTGAGACATCGGCTACCCTTTTTCTTTTGAGGATTCTCATAAGTTGCTTTTGCAGCCAATGGCACATGTTTTATGTGTCTACGTGAGCACTCTGCCACTCCAGGAAACTCTTAGTTCCTTCAACATTCATCCCAGTCTTGAATTATGCCAGAAAATCTATCTTCTCCTTTTATGCCAGTGCATCAGTGTACTGCTCTGTGAATTAAAGATCAGACAAAAAGCCTGAAATAAGGAATAGGATTATTTGAAAAGAAAGGAAAAAAATCTGAAGAAGGTGAGAGCAGCCATTGGGGCCTGGTTTTAGGCAATTGTGCTGATACTCTAAACAACAGTAGCTGAATTGCTGCAGCTCAGAACTGTAAAGGTGGGATTTGTACAGTTGTCGTAACCCAGATGTTACCGTACAGAGCAGAGCATTTGCTGGGATTTGGAAGTGGCAGAGCCTCCTGTTATGACATAGGAAATTAGTTCTTCGGAGAATAGTAGTATGATTTGTTAATAACAGTTCAGATTAAAACAGACTTTAAAACTATCTGTAGTCTGGTTGTCACTGTTTCTCTTCATGCATTTTGCTGTGGCAAGGCTTCATTAATGGCTGAAGAGAAACAGATGACCTCTGTCAGAAGCTAGTTATTTTTGGTTCTTATTCACTCCAAAAGTTTAGGTACCCTGCACATGTAGTGTAATCTCGCTAGCCTTCCAAGCAAGTTTTAGGTTTGATTCATAACTCCAGTACTGAGTGGTAGTCAAACCTAGGAAACACCACAAACACAGGTGACCGCTTACTGTTTCTGTGGCTTCCCTTGGTGCAGTGGTTTCCAGCCTCTATTCTTTGATTTAGTTGCTAACAAAGCATATGTTTTGAAACCCATTCACATATGTTAAGCCTGGTTATGGGGAGTACTTTGACTTGGATTGTCAGTTAAAAAAAAAAAAAATAATTAAGTTGTGAAATCATTAGCCTTGGTGTGATCCCGACACCTCAGTTTTTTTGGGAAAACTTGCTTTCTTTTAGCTGTCTTAGATAGTTTGTCTTAAGCTTGCATTACCCTTGTTATCTGGGTTTTAAAGTGCTAAGTTGTTTCTGTCTGACTTGGCCAAATAGTATGTTTCAGTATATTTTCAGGGTTGCAGTTAACTGTATGTTTGAAGTTTTGTGAAGCCAGTATTTTAATGATTGTAAAACATTGGTGAATAATTGTGCCAAACTCCATGAATCAAAGTACATTCTCTTGCAACTGTTGTTGAAAGTTTTTAGCAGAGTTATACAAGTGGTTTTGTTGACTGTATGTGGTTTTCCCTATTTCTCATATTTAGGGGTAACTTAACAGGCCTGCTGTTACCAGAATGGTGCATGGTTGTGGTAGTAACTCAAGCTATCAACATGCTGTGCTGCAAAATTATGTCTCTGCATATACAAAAATACTGTGAGGCCTTTGAAAATGCGCAAGGGATTGAATTGTCTGCTGGCCTTTGAGACAGTGTGATGTCTTTTGAAAAAACACTGGGGGAGTAGAATACCTTCCTTTAGGTAACTTCTATTGATCAAGGAGACTTCCATAATTGTTTCATTGCGCTTCCTAGAAAACCTTGCTTGTGTCCATCTTTTTGCAGTGCTGTCCTTAGCCGCCCCCGCCCCCCCAACAAATAAAACCAGCATTTTAACTTTTTGTTAATCTGCAGCTTTGTTATGACTCAAAGCTATTGACTTTACTCCCAAGAATAGTTTTGATCCATTCTCTACTGTGTTAACTTGAGCTGAAGCTGAGCATGGCCTTCACTTCGTTTAAATCCTCTCCACTGTGTCCATTCTTGGTTATGAACAGAATCAGTGGCCAGTCTGCCATTAAGACAGATAAGTTTGGTAATCTGTTCTGTTGTCCAGACAACTCTGTTCTGTTTAATGCAGCTGAAATTCAAAGCTTTCATCATCTTACATGTTGAACGACACCTATGAGTGGGTATAAGTACGGAGTATGGTACCACTACGAAGATAATTTTCCCTATCCTTCAACTCCCGTTTATTAAAACATAAATGCTCCTGCACAAATGCACAAAAAACCCAAAAGATTATTTGCCTTTACTTTGAGGTCTACCCCTAGATCTACAATTTTTTGTTTGTTACCCAGATATCTAGCAGTTGGCTTTGCTTCCACTGAACCGGTAATGCCAGTGCTTCTCTTGCTCCTATACTTATTTTTCTTTTCCCCTTTTTTTTTTTTGTGTGAAGCATACTCTATAAATATCAACAGCTCTACCCTAGCTGCTTTGAAACTTGTTTCTTCTGCCTACAAGTAAATTGGTATGGTTTTGGAACTGGCTTCCTGAGAATCTCTCTCTGGCTGTCATGTTTACCAATGCTTTGTGTTTCCCCGTGTTCCCTATTTGCTTATAAGTTGTGTTGGCACGCATTTGGGAAACACCAGTGGTTTTTTATGGCTAGAAACTGATGGTCTTCACACTGGCTCTGTGTGCCCATATTAAACTGCCCTGCTTTCACTGTTAGGTTGCTGTGCTTCCCCTGGCATTTTTTCTGTTGGGGGAGGTAAAAACTGAAATGCGCTTGTTGCATCCCTTCTGTTCTCTTTCATTTCTTTTTCCCTAGTTATGGATATTGCTGGAGAAAAAGCTGTTTGTGGAGAATTTCTACCTCTTTAAAGCAAACTTTTCTCAAACTGTTTTCTCAATTTTTAGTTTAACTGAATCATATGCCTACCTCATGCATGAAATTCGCATGTTTAGATTTTAAGACATCATGTGGTTCTGCTTCCCCATGGTTTGATATGTTGGCATCTTATCAGCTGTAAGAAGGTAGTTACTAGATAAGTAGATAAAAGGAAGTCAGTTTTTCTGGTGAAGGAGAAAGAAGAAAATGAAATCTTCAGGAAGTTTGGAATAATGTATTTTTATCAATGCTTGAATAAAAAAATGAAGTGTTACTAAGAGGATTATGAAATGGAGAACAGTCTGTTCAGAAATGAAGACATAATTGTACTTTTTGTTTAAGAAAATATGGCGAAGTCCCAAAAGTTTAGGGCTGTGTATTTTATAATGCTGAATGTTTAACTGGAATGATGTAGAACATATATATACTGGTATAGTATAGTAGTAGCTACTGAATTAAGAACAGAAAGAAATTGATGTGGTAGAAAACTACAGTAGATTGAAAACTGAGATGTGTTTGTTTGCATTATATGATTTTGGTATCATTACCATAAAGTTTAATATAGTCAAGATTTTTTTTTCTTGTGGGATGGTAGACATTTTTAAATTATGTAAATGGTCATTGGTTGTTGTTCTTCCTGCTTTATATTTCCTCTGCAATAAATATATATGCTGTTACATGGCCAACACTTCTACGTGTTGCCGCCTTAAATATTTTATGCAAATAGTCTGACTTAATGATTGAAAAGCAAGCATGTGCTTTGCTTACTGCGGATAAAGGGTGTGTTTACAAGGATGGTTCCTCATAAAAGATTTTCTGGAAGCCAAAATAATTTGCCTTTCTTTTTACAGGTTTGCACTTTGTTTTAGGCATCTGGGACCATGTTCTATGCTCACTTTGTCCTGAGCAAACGTGGGCCGCTGGCCAAAATCTGGCTGGCGGCCCACTGGGATAAGAAGCTAACCAAAGCCCATGTTTTTGAATGTAATCTGGAGAGCAGTGTGGAGAGTATCATTTCACCAAAGGTATCTATTTTACACTGATGTGATGTTACTTTGTAATGAAAAGAAATTGTGTGTACAGGTGGTAGTTACTATTTGGGTCACTGAAACAAATAAAATTCATAATGTTGCTATTTTAAAGAGTGGAAAGATCTGTTCAGATGTAAAATACTCTGATTCTGAAGAGTATTTTCTTGTGAATTTTCTAATGCTAAAGTATCATGCAATTTAGTTACAAAATGTTTTGCTTTGCATAAATGGAGGATTTGTATCTTGATGTACCATGCATCATTTAGAAGCAAATGTTTGGAAGAGAGGAGATCCCAGTCTTTCTAAGAATTAACTTTTAAAGGCCTTACGATGACACTCTTTCAGTGCTGCTGCTACTGGGAGCTGTAGAAATAACTTAAGATATTCTTGTTTATGCTTGTGACCTAAGTTCAAAGCATGTTTCTGCTTAGCTACAGCAAAAAGATCTGAAGTATTGCAGTAGCTTGTAATGCTACTGGTTACATGATGATAGTTTTCCATATCATAAAAATACTACACACTAGTGAAAAAGCCTTGCTTTTGAAGCTTTTAGTCTCTGGTTTTCTGAGAAGTGAATAGATAGTAACAAAACTGAAAGAACATAACACTTCTGGATTGCTGTTGTGAAACCAGAGGAAATTCTGAGGAATTCTGAGGAATGTGTGGAGTTTTTTTTTTCCTTCTACTACTCATGGAAATGAAATTTTCCATTTAAGAACCAGTGGACTGATATGGTTGTGACTTTTGTCACTTAACAGATGTCTGAATGTCTTACAAGAAAAGCAACTATGTGAAAAAGAACGAAAATTTGTTTTGATCTTTTCTTTTTGTTGATACAAATATAACAATGTTTCTATAATGCTACTCTAGATTTTGGAAAAACTGCTAAGCATGAGCAAAAACTGTGTAGTACAATCACATAGATATTTACTATTCCAGAACAGTGATTTGCTTCAGTGTCAGCTCTGGAAGGATTTAGAAAGATGATGATAATGTTCACGTACTCAGTAGTGAGCTGCAGTTTTCTTTTAGAAAAAGGAGAAATTGATAGGCATTCTTTCATATATTTAACTTTGTGTAACAGTTTCATCAGATGGAATGCAATAAAACTTTAGAATTCTTAAGAGGTTGAGGTTAAACCCTGTATGGCTTAATCTTTCTGGGAGACAGCTATTCCATGTACCCTTCAACACAGGTCTCATGCTCTTTCAGACTAAAGTACTTAAGAAGAATCCCTTCCTTAAATTTGTTTTAATCAGTTTTCTCTTCCTGCAGCAGTTACTTAATTACATAGTAAAGGAGTGAGGTTAAAGAGGAAAGGAACTTAAACTTGTTTTAATGTGTCAGTGCTTGTTTATGGACACCCCGTATCTTCCACTATTCCTCTCTGATTTTATCTTTAATTCCAGGACAGAAGATGGAGAAGTAACAAGTAATAGTTTTTAAGCAAATTTTACTTAACCAAATCGTAATTTATGGCTGTCCAAGTTTCTGTATTTTTCACTTTTTTCACATTTAAAGTAACACAGATGTCAAAAAAGGTGTTGTAAATGGGTTTTATCTTGTCATCTTTATTTTTTTACTAGACAGAGCAGTGTTTGGGAATTCCTGGAGTGAGCTGCTATTTAGTTACTGATATTTGCCAGGTCATCCGTAAATAATATGTAGAGTATGGTCTTGAACTGTAGACTTTGCTTTCTTTCTTTCTTTATTTTTCTGTTGTTTTTAATACGTGTTTTGGGTATTTGATGTTACTGAAAAACTCATGCAAAGCTGAATGAAATTTCATTAAAGGGAAAAAATAAGGCTACATCTAATTCAGTGATTGTGCAATATGTTTTTAGGTGAAGATGGCACTTCGAACCTCAGGACATCTTTTACTAGGCGTTGTTAGAATCTACCACAGGAAAGCAAAATATCTTCTTGCAGACTGTAATGAGGCTTTCATTAAGATTAAGATGGCTTTTCGTCCAGGTATCTCTCTTCATCTAAGCACTGTCTGAAAAGTTATGTTGTTATATAATATTTATTTAGAAGGTATGCTGTTCTACCTTCCTATCTCTGTAGAAGAATTACATGAAGTTATACAGGATTAAAGCAGAAGTTAGTTTCTTTAGTGCAGCTTCAGGCTAGCTATGTGACTGAGTTATACGCTGAAAAACATCTTTAAATTGAATTCTGAATGAAAGCTGATTCAGTAAAATCTCAATTATGATTTTGGCTGCTGTTGGTGTATGATGTTAAATGGAAATATGCTGCACGTTTTTTACCTTCTGTCACAAGTCTGAAAAAGGCCAGTTACATGTACTGAATAGAAGCACAGAAGGGAGCTTGTTTCCATCAAGGATAAAGATTGCTTTTCCACGAGTTACAAAAGAAACATAGAAGTAAGCTGGTTTTTTACCACCCTCACATTTTAGTTTCTGGAAATAATGTGAACTGTAATGTGTGCAACAAGGATAATTTCCCTTATGTATGTGTGACACAACTTCCCCCTCTTTTGTTGCTTACTCTAAGGTTTTTCCATGAAGATGGAGAGCCATATTAATATCCGAAATTACTTTCCATCCAGCAATTAATTACTTGGCTTATACACAGTTGATAGTTTTCTTTAATTCTGGCCTGGGAAACTTTTTTCCAGATGGAGTGTAGCTGTGGCAGTGATGCTGCTTGATACTCAGCTGCTGAATCAGATTCTACCTTTTTAAGTTTGTGAGTGTAATAGATTTAAAAGCTGAACTTAAGGAAGACTTTTTTTTAAAGGCAATTCTTGAAAGCTGGTGCAACAGTAGAGAAAAGTTCAGGTATATAATGCCTTTAGCTTCATTTCCTGATCTTCACATTGTGATATAGGCATTGAACTTTATGTAGCTTTCAGTGGCAATTTATTGACTGTTGCCAATTTTTTGTTTACTAATTGCATTTAACTTCCCTGGGTGACAAGAACGCGTAAACTTGTCTAATTTGACAAGGCAGTTTGTTTTCCCAATTTTCCCACTCCCAACAGAGCTCATGTAGAAGGTGAAGCACCTTAAAACAAGATTTACAAGAAATGGCATGCTGACCTGAAACAAGTTGTGGCACTTGTCCTTGTTCTCAGTTTATCAGCTTTGTGGCTTAGGCATTGTCTTGATCCTGTCTGCTGTGAGAATCATTGACATGTTTTATTTTAAGCAGCCAACAGGTAAAAATATTGGATAGCCCTGAAAGGATGGACTAGGTTTCTTCATTCCTAGCCAAGTACCAAAATGAGTAAACTACGGACTCATGCTTGTTCCTGGTCTCTCTGGACAGTGGTTCTTTGATTATTCATTTTGGAGGGGAACACGGTGGGCACAGTGTTTCTGAAGTATTTGTACCTCATAATTGCCTGTGTTGCGTGGGTCAGAAGGCAGAACATAGAGCTCAAATCTTCTGCAAGTTACAGAAGAAATTAAACCCACATTTCCCATGTGCTTTCAAGTGTCCTGACCTCTAAGCATTTGAATAAAAGAGAGGCACCAACTACTGGCACTGTTTTTGTGTGGTACCTAATCTGAAAGTCATGGTCTGAGAATGCCCACTGAATAGCAGATTAAGTATCTCGCAAGGATAAGAAAAGGTATGTATGTGGTTAGGAATCCAGCTCTGTAAAATGCAGAAGCCTAAGCGTTTGTGTGGCCCAAGTACACTTAATACTGTGCTGGGACTTACAGAGCTAATTGAACTGACTAAATGACCAGTAGCAAAGTAGTCATACTGTGTTGCCACTGCTTTACCCAACCCAACTAGCTCATCTGGAGCATCGTGATAAAATGATTTTGTAGCAGGTACGTGCATAGCGTTGTGATGACATATGCTGCCTGTGTTAGCTGCACAGCTCTGCATTGTGCGATACAAACATTGAGTGATTTGAGGCTTCCGGGTTCATACGAAACAGTAAAAAAGGCTTGAGGGTATATATTTTGAATTTAGACTGAATCTCAGTACTAACCTTATTTAAGGTTTCTTCATAGGTGTCTAGCATCAGTTCAATTCAGCTAGTTAAAACAAGAAGCTCATGCAGAAAGAGCAATGCTGAAGGCACAGGGAAAAATGCTGTCCATGTAAGGAATGGGAACTCATGTTTGACTGTTCTTCTCTGCAGGGGTTGTTGATTTGCCGGAGGAAAACAGAGAGGCTGCTTACAATGCTATTACCTTACCTGAGGAATTTCATGATTTTGACCAACCACTTCCTGATCTAGAGTAAGCTCGGTTTGTTGTTTTAACAGCAAACTCATTTCTGAATTAAAATAAAAGCCTGTAGGTAACATGTATTCTTAAGTCTTTTAGTATACAAAACAAGTACGTAATCATCTTTGTATTGATTTAAAGTTCATAGTAGCATGTAATTTTAACCGGTGAAAGTTGTCCTTACAGAAGCTTTTAAAAAAACTCTGATATGTATTATCGTTTTCTTTTTTCTTCTATGCAAGGCAGTCTACATCACATACGTTCTTAGGTTAGACAAGATTAGTGTTTTGGAAACGTCCTTGTTGACCTTCTGTAGTGGCACTTTTAATTCTTAAAACTTTTTCATACTAATGAGTTACTTGTAAACGTAACAAGTATACAACTTGCATAGTTCTTGATCTTTAAAAAATTGATGTTACCCTTTTGGATTCTTCATAATGGAATTTCTGGGACACAGTTTGCTTTATTCAGTGTTCTATTTGGTTTATATTCAAATTAGAGTATATACTAATTTGAAGCTACATAAAAAAATTGTGTTCTTCTAAGAAACGTACCGTAACACACCACAAAGTGTTAACTTGGTACTGTTACTAGATAGGCTTTTTGGTAAATTATGTTAATACTTTTGAAGTTGAAGAGGGGTAAATCTGTTCTTGGTTATTAATTTGGCATTTAAAATTAGTGACCACAATATAGCAAGGAGTAAGAGAGGTTACTGATATGTCTCCAGAAGTTAACACAGTTTGGATGATAGGTTTTAACCATGAATGGTCTTACTGTTTTAAGTAGTGTTTTCTGTTTTGTATTTGCCATCAGCTTTTTCATTAATCGACTTAAGTGTACAGTGTACTTTTTAGGAACTAATTTCACATTTATCTAAGCAGGCTTTATCTGTTGTTAATTTTTTTTAAATGGAGATTTTTAATAATTGCCTTCTGTTTGTTTAAGTGATATTGATGTGGCCCAGCAGTTCAGTTTGAACCAGAGTAGAGTGGAAGAAATTACAATGAGAGAAGAAGTAGGCAACATCAGTATCCTCCAGGATAATGACTTTGGTAAAAATCTCATGTATTATTATGTGTTACTAAGCTAGTTTTGGTACTTGCAAAGTTACGGTTTTGCAATTACTACAGAATGCCCGCTACTAAGTATAAGACAAATTAGATCAAACATGCTGTTTCCATATATTTAACTTTTAATTTGTACATGTCGGTTTTTCCAAAAAGCCTGTCCTCGAATATTCAGGAAGCTTCCAGCTACCTATATAAAGGTGAAGAATATTCAGTCAGGTTAATTAGTGAAGTACTATGTCAATTATAATTTCCAAAACATGGTGTGAATATGAAGTCAGCCATTGTTTTAATCATAGGCATATTTTCAGTCAAACTGTTACGAGAGTTCTAAAGCTGAAGCGCTCAGTGGTGACTAGCTTACTTCTTTGAGTATCTTTTCGAGGACAGTGTTCCAAGATATGAATCAAAGCCTGAAGGCGGTTGTATTTGAATATCTAGTTTCCAGAGTAAAATAATGTAATTCATAATCTAGTAATCTTTTCAAAGTATAATCTAGGTATTGATGGTGGTGTTGATTTGGTATTGGTTTGCTCTCTGTACCTGAAGCCCGACCTTGAGGCGTAAGGTATAACTTTTTTGAATTCCTTTGAATTCTTTGGTTTCAGTGCAGCTAAAATTTATTAGAATCCTGCTAAATTCAATTCAAATAAGTATAATAAAATGCTTTGAAGAGGAGATGGTTATTTTTATAATTGTTGGAATGGTATTTTTATTATGGTATTGCTGGGCATAAATACTTTCATCTTGTCATTAACTCAGCAATGAAGATAACTTGAAATGAAGTTTGGTCTCACCTTTGGGCCTGTGCTGGTTGATTCGTTGTGTCCTGTGTCTTGGTTCTTTAGCATTTATAGCAGTGAAATTGTATTCTTGCAGGTGACTTTGGGATGGATGATCGTGAGATGATGAGAGAAGGTAGTGCATTTGAGGATGACATGCTAGTAAGCACCAGTGCTTCCAATCTTTTACTGGAACCTGAACAGAGCACCAGTCACCTCAATGAGAAATCCAATCACCTGGAATATGAAGACCAATACAAAGATGATAATTTTGGAGAGGGAAATGATGGTGGGATTTTGGGTAAGTTTGAGAAATTTGGTTTTTCCTCTGCCATACCTTCTGCCTCAGTAATTAGTTCTTCAGGGAACAGGGGGAGGTTGTTTCCTTTGCCAAGGTCCCTGTCTAAGTTATGCCTTCAGCAGCGGAATTCTAGTTTTTGACTGCTACAGCAATATAGAGGATGTGTAGTATGTTAAACGTTGACATATTCCAAATGAAGTAAAATTAAATAATCCAGAGATTTTCCATTCTATACGTAATGTTCTTTAGAGAAAAATCAATATGCAACTCTTCTTATTCTTTGACTCCTTCCAAGGGTTTATTTACTAAGTTGAGAATTGTAGAGTGCTTCTCTGTGAAGTACTAAGAAACCTACTAAGATGCAAATATGTGACAATTGTATTGTAATAAAGGTTGTCTGTAAGCTCAAAATTTGAGCTGAAATGCACCTCGAAAAAGCACTCCTAATGGCTTTTGGGTCAGCATTGAAAGTATAGGTTTCTCTAATCTTTGCACTACCTTTATCTATGTTGTCATAAATTTGTTGGTACTTGTTTCATGAATGTGTGGATGCAAAACTAACTCATTCTTCCATATGGTTGTTTCAGATGACAAACTGCTCAGTAATAATGATGGTGGTATTTTTGACGACCCACCTGCACTCTCAGAAAGTGGAGTAATGATACCGGAGCAACCTCCCCACGATGATATGGATGATGATGATAATGTATCAAGTGAGTATGATCTAAGGCTATGTCTAGAACTACTTGCTTTCAACTAATTTAATTGAGGTTCTCATTCCTTAAAGCCATGTTGAGCTCAAAAGTATGAAATGTGGTAAACCACTTTAAGATGCGGAGGAGGGGTTGGGAAGGGTAGCACAGTTTCTTAATGTTTTGACATAGTGCAAGATACTTGTTCTAATTTGCAGTGGGTGGACCAGACAGCCCGGACTCGGTAGATCCAGTTGAACCATTACCAACTATGACTGATCAGACAACGCTTGTTCCCAATGAAGAGGAAGCTTTTGCTCTGGAGCCTATTGACATAACTGGTGAGTGAGCTATTTGGGAACATTTTACTTTGGTCATCAGAGACAACCTTAGCTTGATGGAGTGGAAATGAATGTCCGGCACTGCTGCTGACTACTTCTCAGTGGAAAGAGAAACACGGGACCAAGTACTGAATTCCTTTTATCCTAATGGTAGCCTTCCAGAATGTTACAGTTTGGTAGCTTACATTGATGATCTTGGAGGATACTAGTTTGTTGTTTCTGCAGTCGGTATGTATAGCGGCATGGTACTGTAGCTTTTGATAAACATGCTAGTGTTTATCACTATATAGTGAGTTGGAATAGACATGATCATGTCTTTAATTCTAATGCAGTATCTAGTGCAGCACAACTCTCAATACCCTATGAGGGCCAGAAGTGACTGTTTACACTGAGACTGAGTGATCTTCTAGTGGTTCATAGCTTTAATGAATTGCTGAATTGTGGAGATGCATCTTTGTATTTGAAGTTCTACTAAATAGTAAAATTCCTTGTCTTTTTCTCAAATGCAAGACACTTTCTTATTTTAACTGGTATTACATTTGGCTCATTATAAACAGATCCCCCCTTTATTAAAAAAATTAAGACCTGGAAAAAATGCAGTTTGTCCTGTGTTTTCAGATGGAACTCCAGGCCCTGATTTGCTGCTTGACCAATTAAAAAGCCCTTGCACTGCCCTCTGGTGGCAAGCTAGCAACAGAGGTCCTAGCTGATCAGCTGGGACCAGCAAAGACAGCATTTGCCAGAGCTTCAGGGTCTGCTGCAGAGTGCCAGGCTGTAAGCAATTTACAGTAAAGTCATTCTAGAGCAGGATGAGAGGTACAAGTAAGATAACCACCCATATTAACACTACCAAAGCTCACATAGGGCTTTGGGGAAAAACTTGTGATATTTTGACTCCTTGTCAGAGGGACCCTGCATCCTAGGGGTTTGCTCCTGAAGAACACCAGCCTGACAAGTCAGCCATGAGGAAGGGAGGCATGTGCAGGTGAGGACATTGATGAGGCTTAGGTAGATTCAGTAGAACTACGAGTATACGCAGAAGAACTTGTAGGTTATGGGACGGTATTCACAGTGTTTGACCTTTCATAGTGCTTATAGCTTTTCATTCCTTCTCCCAAAGCTAATATTGCCTTAGATTCTTCAGGCAGCTTTATACATGGGCAAATAAGACCTATAGAGAACCTGCAAGATTCTTCTACAGTGTGGTATCTGTTTAGGCTAACCTTCATTACTTGCTAAAAATCTCAACAGTCAAGGAAACCAAAGCAAAGAGGAAGAGAAAGCTGATTGTGGACAGCGTGAAAGAACTGGATAGCAAGACTATTCGAGCCCAATTAAGTGACTACTCTGATATCGTTACTACTTTGGACTTGGCACCTCCTACTAAGAAACTGATGATGTGGAAAGAAACTGGTGGAGTTGAAAAGCTTTTCTCTCTGCCTGCACAGCCTTTGTGGAATAACAGGCTACTGAAGGTAATGTTTTTGTGCTAGTTCATTTCTAAATGGACTATATTCAAGATTGTGCCTTGTATAGTAAATATCAGCATATGAATAGCAATATAGTGATAGTGGTATTCATAATTTAAAAAAATAACTCATTAAAACAACACCAATGCTTACATTCTTTATCAGTTACAGAAATAAATGATGTTCTTAAAATGTTGCTACTGCTGGAGAGGAGCTTAAATGGGAAAGGAACATGGCCCGTAATTACTTGGCCTAAAGTGAAATTAAGGACACTGAGAACTGCAACAGTGAATAATGTAACCCTTCCCCCGTAGCTCTTTACTCGTTGTCTTACACCCCTGGTACCAGAAGACCTAAGAAAGAGGAGGAAAGGTGGAGAGGCTGACAACCTTGATGAGTTCCTTAAAGACTTTGAAAACCCAGAGGTTCCTAGGGAGGAGCAGCAGCAACAACAGCAACAGCAGCAACGAGATGTCATTGGTTTGTGTCTTGTTAAAGATGCTCTGCTTTCCCTCAGAGCTTATTTTTCTCCTTTGTTTGTGCTTTATATTAAGTCAGCAAAGATTATGAACTAAGCAAACAGCTTTGTAGTGGTTGTTTAGCTTGATATACAGTCTGTGACTTAAAATAGCTTTTTTTCCTAGAAGATGGCAGTCAGATTCAGTTTGCTCCAGTGGCTTAAATGGGTGTTGGACTGGATTCTATGCACATGTGTACCAATTCTAGTTAAGTCACGGCAAAGGCTATGCAAACTGTTAGGAGTGCTCAATTCTAAATTAATAGCAGACTGGACTTAGTAATGTCATTTCAAACGGTACCAAAGTATCTAAAACTGGGTTTGTTGAATTAGATGAACCTATTCTGGAAGAACCAAGTCGTGTACAAGAATCGATGATGGAAGGCAGCAGAACCAACCTGGATGAATCTGTTATGCCACCCCCACCACCTCAGACAGGTGTTAAACGCAAACTGCAGCAAGTAGAACCGGAGCCAGTGTTACCTGTGAGTAAGATTCTTTTTTTTTTTTTTTTTAGAATGAGAA